>OY882878.1:10120593-10208515 GCA_963693515.1 Pipistrellus nathusii | reverse complement strand
GTTACTCCCTCCCCCGCTCTCCCACCCTCCACTTTCTCTTTCTCAAAAAAAAAAAAAAAAAAAAAAAAAAAATCCATTGGAAAAATATCCGGGGGTGAGAGGATGGACAACGTACACCAACAGAGACAGGTACAGGTACAGGTAATAAAGACGCGGCTCTGAGGATGAGGGGGTGCAGGCGTGGGCTGTGACCTCCTGACTCACAGGGCGCCACGCTGCTCTGACCACTGAGCCACACCGGCCGGGCTGCCTCACGGTCCTTTAAACGCGTTTGCTTCGAGCCGAAGCGCCGGCTTCGAGAAACTAAAAAACAGACGCCGCGCGCGCCGCCCAGAATAGAGCCCTCGGTGACCGCTGCCTCAGCAGCCGGACACGCGTGAGTCAGCGCCGGGCGCCCGGCCGGGAGGAGCACGGTGCCGTCCGCTGGCACAGCGGGCATCGGCGGGGCGTCCGCGCTGAGCTGGGCGCCTGGCGCTGCCACAGCCGTCCAACACGTCAGGCCCCGCGGTCTGCACACTCACGGGTCCACGGAGCCAGCGACGGACAGCACAGCGATGGACATTGCATTGTTGCAAACGTCAACTCCTCCTAACACAGCCACTTCTTCAACACGGACTCGCCCAGGCCCGGGGCATTTTTGTGGAAGAGTCGCACTCCAGGGGCCAAAAGAGCCGCCTGTGGCTCCTGAGGTCGGGGTTCGATTCCCGGTCAGGGCACGCTCCCGGGTTGCGGGCTCCGACCCCGGTCGGGGGCGTGCAGGAGGCAGCCGATCCGTGATCCTCTCTCCCTCGTGGATGTTCCTCTCTCCCCCTCCCCTTCTCTCCCCCTTCTTCTCTCTCTGAAACCAATAAAAACATTCTTTAAAAAATATTTTTTTTATTGATTTTTTTTTTTTTTTTTTACAGAGAAGAACGAAGAGGGATTGAGAGTTAGAAACATCAATGAGAGAGACACATCGACTAGCTGCCTGTTGCACACTCCCTACTGGGGATATGCCCGCAACCAAGGTCCATGCCCTTGACCGGAATCGAACCCGGGACCCCTCAGTCCGCAGGCTGCCATTCTATCCACTGAGCCACACTGGTTTTGGCAACTTTTTTTTTTTTAAAAGAGAGAAATGGTTGAAATAAATGGCAGGCATCAGAGAAAATGACCTTGTACATGTCTCTCTCTCTCTCTCTCTCTCCCCAGGAGCGCTCACTGAGAGAGAACAGAAAGGGACCACACGGGTCAGCCGTGATGACGTGATCCAGCGGGGGGGGGGGGGGGGGGGCGCAGCGGGGGGGTGCTGGCCGGGAGCCGCCGAGCGGGCGCTGAAAGACCCTTTGTCGGGGGCGCGGGCCGGCCGCCCCGGGCCCGTGACGCGCTCCTCGCAGGAATAACACCGTGGTTACGAGCCCGCCCGGATGATAAGCCCTTTGTGAGGGCACAGCCCGCGGCCCTGGGCGCACAAAGGCCCCTCTGTCCTCCGTTTCCTCGAAGTCCAGAAGCTAAGACTCGCACCCCGCACAGTGCCCACTCAGACGCACAGAGCGGCCCCTCTGCCCGCCTCCCCCGCCCCCCCCCCCCCCCCCGGGCGCTGGGCGGCGGGCACGGGGGACTGCGGTCGACCCAGCGGCCTCAGGTCCCGTGAGAACATCCCTGGTCTCAAGGACGCTTCCCTTTTCTTTTTTCCCCTCCCTCCTTCCCTCCCTCCCTCCCTCCCCCGCTTTCCTTCTCTCTCTCTCTTTTTCAAACGTCTTTTTCTTATTTATTTTTTTTAAAAATGTGATGTCCGAGAGGAAGGGAGAGCAAAGATTTGGAATACAAAGAGGCAAAGGACACTCTCTCCCAGAGAAGCAAGAGGAGAAGAGAATCCGGAAAGTTGAAGATGGTGTAAGGAGCTTCTGGGACCCACGTCAGGATTATGGGGGGGGGTGGGGTGGGGGGGTGTGCCGGAAGAAGAGAGAGAACGAGACACTGAAAACCTACTTGAAGAAATAATGACCGAAAACTTCCCCCGCCTGGTGAAAGAAATCAGACTTAAAGTCCAGGAAGCGCACAGAACCCCAAACTAAAGGAATCCAAGGAAGCGAGATGCAGAAACATCCACGGTGAGAGAGAGTCACGGATCGGCTGCCTCCCGCACGCCCCCACACCGGAAATCGAGCCTGCGACGTGGCAGGTGCCCTTGGCTGGAATCGAACCCGGGACCCTTCACTCGGCGGGCTGATGCTCTATCCACGGAACCACGCCAGTTAGGGGTTTTCCTTTTTTTGTATGTACACTATTGACCTAATGCACGAAATTTGTGCACATTAAAAGGGGACTAATTAGAGAAAGTTTTTTGTTTTTTTTTTAAATATCGCCACTTGCCCTTCCTCTAGAAGTGTCAGAGATGAAAGAAAATTAGTAAAATGTATATGAAAACCTTCCTCCTGTCTGAGTCTGTGGCGCACCACGGGACCCAGAGTCAAGTCCCCGCTCACCAGATGGGGGGGGGCACAGCCTCAGGTCCCCGCTGATTGCTCCTTAAGGCTCATTACGGGAATTTGGCCTCCGTTGTGGGCGCGGCCATCTCGTTACGACGTGACGGTCAATTTGCATACCCACTCTTGATCCAACTGGGGGATGTTTTTTATTGATTTTGGAATGGAAGGGAGATGGAGTGAGAGCTAGAAACATGGATGATGAGGAAGAAATCACTGATGAGCTGCCTCCCGCACGCCCCACGCTGGGAATCGGGCCTGCAACCTGGGCATGTGCCCCGACCTGAATGGAACTTGGGACCCTTCAGCCGACGCTCCATCCACCGAGTCAAACCAGCCAGGCCTTAATGTTTGTTTCCATTCCCTAATCCATTCATTAAAAATGAGTCACAGGCAAGCAGAGGGGAATTAAGTCCTGCCTCTGGGAGGGAAAGGTTATCCAAAAAAATGTATGAATTGCCGAAACCGGTGTGGCTCAGTGGATAGAGCGTCGGCCTGCGGACTGAAGGGTCCCGGGTTCGATTCCCGCCAAGGGCATGTACCTTGGTTGCGGGCACATCCCCAGTAGGGGGTGCGCAGGAGGCAGCTGATCGATGCTTCTCTCTCATCGATGTTTCTAACTCTCTGTCCCTCTCCCTTCTTCGCTGTAAAAAAATCAATAAAAATATATTTTAAAAAAGAAAAAATGTGTGCATGTTAAAGGGGCCACAGTCGTTAACAAATACTTTGCAACTACTTCTAGTTGTTAATCCTCACCCGATTATCTTTTTTCTTTTTTTTTTTAAGAGAGAGGGAGAGAGAAGCATTGATATGGGAGAGACACATCAATTGGTTGCCTCCTGCCCATGCCCTGATTGGGTCAGGGATTGGACGTGCCACCGCAGTAGGTGCCCAAGACCCTTTCGGTGTGCGGACTGGTGCTCTAACCACTAAACCACACCAGCCTGGGTGCCACTGCCCCTTTTTTTTTTTAATTGAAATTTGTTGATAAGCAAATCTCAAAAAGGCCCGGCGAGTTCCCCTGCTGCTCAAGGCTACCAGGAGCTTATCAACCTCAGCACAACCCAACCTACGGTCATTCTTTCCACGCTGACTAACAGCGGGTCCCGGGAACACGGGCCAGGGGCCGTGCACCTGCCAACGAAAACACAGCGACGTCAAAGTGGACTCATGCTCCCCGGAACGATGAGCGAGAAAACACTGGCGTCTCTGGCCCGGTTGGTGTGGCTCAGGGGTGGAGCGTCGACCTGTGAACCTGGAGGGCACATGACCGGGTTGTGGGTTCGATTCCCCAGTAGGCGGTGCGCAGGAGGCAGCCGGTCCATGATTCTGTCTCCTCATGGATGTCTCTCTCTCTCTCTCTCTCTCTCTCTCTCTCTCTCTCTCTCTCTCTCTCTCTCCCCTCTCTCTCTCTCGACCTGTGAACCTGGAGGGCACATGACCGGGTTGTGGGTTCGATTCCCAGTAGGCGGTGCGCAGGAGGCAGTCGGTCCACGATTCTGTCTCCTCATGGATGTTCCTCTCTCTCTCTCTCTCTTTTAAATATATTTTATTGATTTTTTTTTTCACAGAGAGGAAGGGAGAGAGATAGAGAGCCAGAAACGTCGATGAGAGAGAAACATCGACCAGCTGCCTCTTGCACACTCCCTACCGGGGGATGTGCCCGCAACCAACGTATATGCCCTTTGACCGGAATCGAACCCGGGACCTTTCATTCCGCAGGCCGACGCTCTTACCGCTGAGCCAAACCGGTTTCGGCTGATTCTCTCTCTTCTCGTGGACGTTTCTCTTTCCCTCTCCTCTCCCTCTCTAAACGAAAAAAAAAAAAAATCTAACAACAAGAGCCACAAAACACGCCCGCGGACGGGCTGGCGCGCTTACCTCGTAGGACCAGACGCACTGCACGCCCGCGAACCGCCGCACACAGCGCCCCACCTCCACGTCCTCGTGGGCCGTGTACATCTCCCGCAGGCACTCGCCGATGTGCGGCGCCATCCGGCGCAGCACCTCGCGGCTCATGATCACGCCGGGGCCACCCATGCAGAAGTTCTCGCCGGGCTCCAGCGCCAGCTTGCCCATCTCCTCCGAGGTGCCCAGGCCCGTCTGGCCCAGGAACAGCGGCTCGCTGCTGTTGAGGCTGCGCAGGAAGCTCTCCAGACGGTCCCCCTTGACGTACACGTCGTCATCCGCCCGCATGAACCACTCGTACTGGTCCAGGTAGTGGTCGTGCATGTACTTGAGCATCAGGAAGGACTTCTTCTGCGGAGGGTACGCGTCGTCCACGCCCCGCAGCGGCACCACGGGGATCGGCAGGGACGTGTCCGAGCCCTCGCTGGAGAAGAACTCCACCTTCCCGGGGATGGTCTTGGACCACGTGCTGCAGCGGGAAGAGCAGGGGGGGGGGGACGTGAGAGGGCGGCGGGGGGCGCCCTGTGCGTGCGTGCCCGAGGGAATCGTGTTAAGAAGCCACTTGAAGCCCAGACCCGGGTGGCCCCTTTTCTGTCTTAAATGATTGGTGGTTGGAGGCAAATCTCTTAATAGGAAGTTTTTAAAATGTTACTTTAAAAAAAAAAAAAAAAAATATATATATATATATATATATATTTTTTTTTTTTAAAAAAAGATATATTTTATTGATTTTATACAGAGAAGAAGGGAGAGAGATAGAGAGTTAGAAACGTCGATGAAAGAGAGTCATTGATCAGCTGCCTCTTGCACACCCCCCACTGGGGATGTGCCCGCAACCAAGGTCCATGCCCTTGACCGGAATCGAACTCGGGACCCTTCAGTCCCCAAGACGACGCTCTATCCATTGAGCCAAACCGGTCCCGGCATATATATATATATATATATATATATATAAATATATATATATATATATATTTTTTTTAATTGATTTCATAGAGGAAGGGAGAGGGAGAGAGAGAGAGGAGAGAGAGAAGCATCCACGATGAGAGAGAATCATGGATCGGCTGCCTCCCACAATCACCCCTACTGGGGACAGAGCGTCGGCCTGCGGGCTGCAGGGTCCCAGGTTCGACCACCACGGACACCGGAAATGCCTGAACCGTGGCTTGAAGGGACGTCGTTGTCCAGGAAGAGAAACCAACGAATGTCAAAGGCAGCCCGTCGAACCCGAAACCACCGTCCAAGCCTCCGGGCCGCTGTATGGTTAACGCCACCCAGTTCTCTCTTCCCTTTTTAGGGGGGGGGGGGGGGGAGGGGAGAGAAATAACCCCAAAACGCATGGCCCTTTTCTGTCTTAAATGATTGGTGGTTGGAGGCAAATCTCTTAATAGGAAGTTTTTAAAATGTTACTTAAAAAAAAAAAAAAAATTATATATATATATATATATATATATATATATATAATTTTTTTATATATATATATATATAATATAAATCAATTTATATATATATTTTTATATATATATATATAATATAAATCAAATATATATATATATATAATATAAATCAATTATATATATATATATATATATATATATATATATATATATATATATAATTGATTTCAGAGAGGAAGGGAGAGGGAGAGAGAGAGAAACACGGGGTGGTGACCGGGACCGAAACCACAGGACACTGGCGGAGGCCCCTGCCAGCCGGCTCGGCTTCCCCTCCGCCTGATAGCCGGCTCTCGCTCGGGCCCAGATAAGACGGCTGAAATGTGAGCGTGCCAGGCAGGCTTCCTTCCACCCAGCGGGGCCGTGCCAGCCACGGAAATCACGGCTGGGCAGTGCAGCCGGCCCTGAGCCAGCCCTGCTGCGGAGCGGGCATCTCCTGGGTCTCCCTTTCTGTGTCCTGTCGCTTTAAGAACGATGAAAATGTCAGCCGAAGTCCGTGTGGCTCAGTGGATAGAGCGTTGGCCTGCAGACTGAAGGGTCCCGGGTTCGATTCCGGTCAAGGGCATGGATCTTGGTTGCGGGCACATCCCCCGTCAGTAGGGGGTGTGCAGGAGGCAGCTGGTCGATGTTTCTCTCTCATTGATGTTTCTATCTATCCCTCTCTCTTCCTCTGTAAAAAAATCAATAAAATATATATTAAAAACATTTTTTTTTTAATTAAAAAAAAAAATCAATGGGAAAAATATCCTTGGGTGAGGATTCACAGCAAGCACCACAAATGTGGGAAGAACAAGGGTTTTAGGGGCCGGACCAGTGTGGCTTGGTGTTTGAGCACTGACCTATGAACCAGGAGGTCAGGGTTCGATTCCTGGTCATGGCTCAGGCCTGGGTTGCAGGCTCCATTCCCAGCGGGGGGCGTGCGGGAGGCAGCCGATCCATGATTCCCTCTCATCATTGATGTTCCTCTCTCTCTCTCTCTCTCTCTCTCTCTCTCTGTTCCTCTCCTTTCCTCTCTGAAATCAATAAAATATATTTTAAAAAAGAAAAAAAAAGACCAAGGCTGAAGACTGATGACTGCAGGCTTGGCCGGGAGCCGAGGGGACAGGCCCGGGCACACGGCAGGAGGGTGATTCAGGCCGTTACCTGGCCCGACGCCCTCGGGTGCCTTGCTGCTGGGCGGCTGGCACCCGCTTCCGCATCCTAGCTTCCGGATGTGCGGTTTCCTCTTTTAAAATCGTTAACTGTCTCACTGTGCAAGGGCCTTATGCCTGAGCGATCTCACATTCTTTTTGAAAGGAGGTAAAAAGGTGGGGAGATTAAAAAAAAAAAAAGACAAATCGAATTACAGTCACCTTTTTCTTTTCTTTCTTTAACAAAGCGATTGGCGGGGTGGATTACCGGTTTCCCACCTGGACAATGGCCCGGGCTCGGGCCCAGAGAGGTGGATTCCAGGCTATCGGAGCCCAGATCCGCCCTCTCTGGAGGGCAGCACGAAAATGTAGAGACTGAGCACACGGGAGGGGGCGGGGGAGGGATATTCTGATCCCACCACTCGGTCCCCAAGTTCAAGTGCTGGGGAGCTAGCTGTCTTACTGACCCTGGAAAAGGAGTTTTTAAACATGTTTTTAAGATTGACTTTTATTTTTTTTAAATGCATTTTTAAAAAAAAAAAATTGATTTCAGAGAGGGAGAGTAAGAGATAGAAACATCAACGATGAGAAACATTGATGGGCTGCCTCCTGCACGCCTCCCCCCCCCCCCCCCCCCCCAATGAGGATGGAGTCCGCAACCCAGGCGTGGGCCCTTGACCGGAATCGAACCTGGGACCCTTCAGGCCACAGACCAATGCTCTATTCACTGAGCCTGGCTAGGGCTAAAATTTATTTTTTACAAAGGAAGGGAGAAAAGGAGGGAGACGGAGAGAGAAACATCAACGATGAGAGAGAATCACGGGATCGAGTCCACAATCTGGGTACGTGCCCTTGACTGGGAATCGAACCATGGCCTCCTGGTTCCTAGGTTGACGCCAACCACTGAGCAAACTGGCCCGCCTACAGCTTGTATTTAATCAACCCGAAACAAATGTCCTCAGCTACAGGACAAGTAACAGCAGTGACAATGCTGTTGCTTCTGCATCATCACTGCTTCTTTTCCTTTTTTTTTTTTTTTTTCCTTTTTATTGATTTCAGGGAAGAAGGGAGAAGGGGGCAGAGAGAGAGAGAGAGAAACATTGATGAGAGAGAACCATTGATCGGCTGCCTCCTCATGCCCCCCACCAGGGATCAAGCCCCCATCCTGGGCATGTGCCCTGAGCGGGATTCGAACCTGAGACCTCCTGGTTCCTAAATCGATGCTCAACTACTGAGCCACACAGTCCAGGCTCATCACTGTTTCTTGTTCCCCCCAATTCCATCCGGGACCAGAAGGCAGAAACGATGCTGACAGCAGGCGGCGGCACTGAGTACACACATGAACACACATGTGGGACCCCCGTCTCCCTGATGATCACCCACACAGCGAGATGCCCCCGTAACCAAGGAAAACCGAGCTCCAGTGACCAGACGGCCCTGCTCAGCCCCACACTTCCGGGCGGGATTAACGGACTCACTGAGACAAGAACGTCCTGGCCGAGCGCCAGGGAGCCCGGAGCCAACATGCCGCCTGTGCCCAGCCGTCCTGCAGTTGCGACGATTTAACACGCTCACAGCTGCACTGAAAGGTCCCCGGTTCGATCCCCGGTGAGGGGTGTGCAGGAGGCAGCTGATTGATGTCTCTCTCTCATCGATGTTTCTAGCTCTCTATCCCTCTCCCTTCCTCTCTGTAAAAAAAAAAAAAATCAATAAAATATATTTTAAAAAATGAATGACATGAAGATGTAACTTTTTCTTCTTTTTTGGTTAATCCGCACCTGGGGATATTCTTCCATTGATTTTTAGAGAGAGGGGAAGGGAGAGACAGAGACAGAGACATCGATGCGAGAGACACACACACACATCGATCGGCTGTCTCCTGCACGCACCCCGACCAGGGACGGGGGGAGCCTGCCACCCAGGTAGGTGCCCTTGACTGGAATCAAACCTGGGCACCCTTCTGTCCCCAGGCCGATGCTCTACCCACTGAGCCACACCAGCGTGGACTTCTGGCTCAGGCTGCAGGAGGGCACGCATGGCCAAGTGGTAATCATAAAGTCACACCCTCCGGCCTCCATCTCCTCCCTCCGACCCCCTTTTTTCAGGCCTGCCTCCCCAAGTTCCTCCAGGCTAAACTGGTCCCGGGCCATCCGCTTGCAGCCAGTCTAAACACACTTGGAGGGTGGACAGCTGAGAAGCCCAGGTCCTGAACAGGGCGGGCGGGCAGGCTGGGGGCAGGTCCCTTTCTCAGGCTCCAAAGTAACTGTAACTTGTTCAGATCAGAGAGATAAAGGAAAAGGTATGCGGGAGGGAGGGAGGGAGGGCGGGTGAATGACTGGCCAGGATACACGGTTTCCTCTCCCTAAGGGCTTTTTTTGCTTTATCAGCCAGGCAAGGGCTGTCCGCCCGCCCTGAGGGAAAGACAGGATACAATGTGTCTGGATAAGGATAAGGGTTTTTTTTTTTTTTTTTTTTTTCCTTCTTTATCAAAAAGGCAGCTGTCTCAGAGAAAGGAGCCAGGAGGGAGGGAGGGGAGAGCTTCAATTGTGTTTCCACTTTCTCCTAAGTTCCTGAAGGGGGGAGAGGGGGAGAAAAAGGGGAGATTTGGGAAGGAGGCCCCAAAAGGTCAAGCTTGGGCTTTTTTTTTTTTTTTTTTTTTTTTGGGGGGGGGGGAGCATCACCTCCCAAGTGTAAAAGGTGAGGTTCGGCCTGAGTTCCACTCTCTGGGTATACCAGAAGGCCGAGTGAATTTTGCACCCACAAAAATGTATATGTTTAGAGAGAGAGAGAGAGTGTGTGTGTGTGTGTGTGTGTGTGTGTATGGGGGAGAGGGGGCTCCAGAAACCACACCATCTACTTTTTGAAACCAAACTACTGAGAACTTCACCCAACGGTGTATGGTCCCAGGACGTGTCACCGACGGGGCCGAAATGTGGGTGTCACTTTCAAAACCCACCGCCCCCTGAGCCACTGTCAGAGCTCAGCCTGCACTTCTGGCGCGGATAGTGCTCCGGCCCGAGCACCGAAAAGCCCAATATTCCGGGTACAGTTCCGGGTAATTATTCACTCAAGATCTGATGAAGGCGTGGGGGGTGGGAGGGGGAACACACACACCTTGATCTGCGGGTTCCCCAAACTGGGCCTCGGGTCTGCCTTTGCACTTAGGGGCATTCTGGGCCGAGAACCTTAGGCAAGATCCTAAAGGGAACACTCAGACGGGAATCAAGGCGATGAAAGGGCAAACGGGACCAGGAGGCCACGGTCCCGTTCCCGGTCGGGGGCACAGGCCCCGGGTTGCGGGCTGTACACCCCAGTGTGGGGCGTGCAGGAGGCAGCCGATCCATGGTTTTCTCTCATCGCGGATGTATGGATGTTTCCCTCTCTCTCTCCCTCTCCCTTCCTGAAATCAATAAAAAAATATTTTATATATATATCTATATACATATAGATATATATATATAAGAACCAACCGGCTTGTCCTTGCTCGGCGCTGTGCGCCCCAAAAGTTCCTTCCGGGAAGTACCTCACACTGTGAGTTTTCCCCGCTAGGAATCCACGCCCCTTGCCCGCCTCAAACTCACCCCAGCCAGCACCCATCTGCCACTCCCAAACCACCTCCCTCCTAAGGGCGACTTTGCCTAATCCCCCTGCTAATCCCCAGACATGCTTCCAGCCACTTTTCTGACTCATCTGGCCAACTAGGGCCCAGCCTACCGCTGCCGGCATCCCGGGATCCCTTCCCAGAACCCGGCCCGGTGAGCTTCACGTCCCCTAGGGGCCAGGAACCGCTTTCCCCCAAAGGTGCACCCCTTTCACCACCGGCAGCACCTCCAAAGTGAAACCTACAGCAGGCCAAGGGCACGGGTGTCTAACCAGCTTCTTCTCCACGGGCTGGGCCAGGACAACGGGGCGAATTTCAAACCAATTTCAAACCATCCGCTAACCGTCACAATGTCACCCCTAAGGGCTGTGCTAACTGCCTTACGAGGGAGATGGCGATCAGTCAGGACCATTTAAACAAAAGACAGGCCGGACATGGAAAGCTCAAGTGCCTTGCTCAGGGGTTGAGCGTCCTCCTAGGAACCAGGAGGTCAGGGTTCGATTCCCGATCAGGGCACTGGCCCGGGTTGCAGGCTCCATCCCCAGTGTGGGGTGTGCAGGAGGCAGCCGGTCCATGATTCTCTCTCATCAATGATCTTTCTCTTTCTCTCTCCTTCTTCCTTCCTCTCTGAAGTCAATAAAATGTATTAAAAATGTTTTTAAAAGAAAGTGCCTTGCATAGTCAGGGTGAGGACCACACCCAGAGGGACCCTCTGACCCTCAAGCCCCTGCATCTTTTTTTTTTTTTTAAATACATTTTATTGATTGTTTGTTTTTTTTTACAGAGAGGAAGAGATAGGGACAGAGAGTCAGAAACATCGACCAGCTGCCTCCTGCACCCCCCCCACTGGGGATGTGCCCGCAACCCAGGTCCATGCCCTTGACCGAATTGAACCTGGGACCCTTCAGTCCACAGGCTGAGCCACACCGGTTTGAGCAAGCCCCTGCATCGTGGGTGATGAGCACAGGTCCTGCCTCTGACCTCTGATGCCCGAGAATGCCTGGCATTCCCAAGGGGCACCTTCCCCTTTCCTTTCCCCCCACCCCTCGCCCCCCCACCAGGGGCGCCCGGGGAGCCTGGGTCCTGGGATCAGGGAAAGGCAGGAGCCGCGGGGTAGTGTCTGCGGGGCCACCCGCCGGGATGCCGGCTGCGGGAGGGACGGAGGGACGGAGGGACGGAGAGATGGAGGGATGGAGGGACGGAGAGATGGAGGGACGGAGGGGTGGAGGGGTGGAGGGACGGAGAGATGGAGGGACGGAGGGCCGGAGGGATGGAGAGACGGAGAGACGGAGGGACAGAGAGATGGAGAGACGGAGAGGAGGGACGGAGGGATGGAGAGACGGAGAGGAGGGACGGAGGGACGGAGGGACGGCGGGATGGAGGGCCGGAGGGACAGAGGGACGAGGGCCGGAGGGAGGGCTCACCGGTAGACGGCCACGGCGCGCGTCCGCAGGTACTTCTGGGCCGTCATGACTCCCACGAAGAGAAAGTTGCGGTCGCGCGGGCCGCCCTCGGGGGCCGAGCCGCGGGGCCAGGGCTGCTGCGCCCCGCGCGCCGCCGCCTGGCCGGCCCGGCAGCCCTCGGGGCCGGCGCGGCGCCGCGGGCCCGCCCGCTTCAGCTCGGAGGCGCGGGGCAGGACGAGGCGCGAGGCCAGCACGAAGCCCAGCACCAGCCCGAGCAGCACGCTGAGCCAGGCGCGCCGGCCCCGCGCGGCCATGTCCGCGCCGCCGCTCCCCGCAGCCGCCGGCCCCGCGCGCGCTCAGCTCGCCGCCGCCGCCGCCGCCCCCCGCCCGCCCGCGGAGGCCGGCCCCGCGCCCTAGAGCCGCCCGCAGGCCCGGCCCGCCGGGCAGCAGCGCCGCCGCCGCCCCCGGGGCCCCGCCGCGCCCATCGCGGCCCCCCCGGTCCCCCCCGAGCCGCCCGCAGGCCCCGCGCCACCGCTTTGTTCCGCGCGCGCCCCGCCGCGGCCTGCGCCTTTAAGGCGGGACCATGCCGCGGCCTGCGCCTTTAAGGCGGGACCATGCCGCGGCCTGCGCCTTTAAGGCGGGACCATGCCCGGCGCGGGGGCCGCGGGGGCGGCTCCTCACGCTCGCTCGACGGCGACCGCGGGGGCCGCCGAGCCCCGGTGGTGGTGGTGGTGGTGGTGCCCGGTCCCGCCCGCGTGCGCCCCGACGGCTCGGCTGCGGCTGCGACTGCGCTGCGCCCCTGCCCGTCCTGGCCGTGGCCGCCGCACATCCTCCGGCTCAGCGCGCCATGGCCCCCGGCGCCCCTCACGTCACGCACGGCGCGCGAAGGGGCGGCGGCGGCGGCGGCGGCGGCGCGAAGGCGAGGCGTCGTGGCCCCTCTCGGGACCCGTCCGCGCGCGCCAATTGGCGCAGAAGTGAATGGGGGGCGGCGCACGTGGCTTAAAGTTTAACCAGAAAAAAAAAAGTCCAAAAAAAATTTGCAAAAAAAAAAAAAAAAGCCCTCCCGGCGCCCGTGTGTGTGTGCGCGCGCGCGCGTGCATTGCTCCGCCCGGCAGCGGGGTGCATCGGGGTCTCCGGGGCGGCTGGGCGAGGGGCGCACGGGAGGGGGACCCCCCTCCACCCACCCCCGGATCGACGCCCCTGGAGTGGCCCGTGAGGGCGCCCCCGCTTCCTCCTCCAGGGGGCGCCCCTGCTGCCCGCGGCGTGGCCCACGTGCGGAGGGGGCTCCTGGGTCCCCAAAGTGTCCCCGATCCGCGGGGTGCGCCCCGGGCCGGCCGAGGCCCTGTCCTGGGATCAACCCGCCGTCCCCGCCCTGCGCTCCCGCCGGCGCCCCCGGCCGCGCCGGCTCACACTGCGCCTTTGTTCCCGCCGGCGCTGCGGGCGGGACGCGCGCCTCTAGAACCCGCAGCGCCGGGAGGCGCGTTTGCGACGTGCGCGCCCGCCGCTTGGGGAGGGAGGGAGGGGGGGAGCCGTGAATTCAGTTGCCTTGTTCCCTGTCCTAAAATTAAATAAAAAAAAATAAAAATTTAAAAAAAGCGTGTAGGTGTCATGCCCAAGCCCCTAACAGTAATAGCATTTCATGGGTGAGGAGTACATGGTAGGGGATGTTCTTACTTGGGTGGGAAGTCTGATTTCTCCCCTTTCTCCCCCAAATACTATGTGGGCAGATAGTCCGCAGATACCCTAACCTGAGTCTTTTAAAAATATATATTTTATTGATTTTTTTTTTTTTTTTTTTACAGAGAGGAAGGGAGAGGGATAGAGTTCGAAACATCGATGAGAGAGAATCATCGATCAGCTGCCTCTTGCACACACCCCCACTGGCGATGTGCCGGCAATCAAGGTACATGTCCTTGACCGGATCTGTCTGGGACCCTTCAGTCCGCAGGCCGACGCTCTGTCCCTGGAGCCAAACCGGTCAGGGACTAAACTGAGTTAACTTTTCTTAAAAAAACAAACAACATATATATATATATTGATGTCAGAGAGGAAGGGAGAGGGAGAGAGAAAGAGAGAAACATCCATGATGAGAGAGAATCATGGATCGGCTGCCTCCTGCTCGCCCCACACTGGGGATGGAGCCCACAACCCGGGCCTGTGCCCTCGACCTGAATCGAACTCAGAACGTCAGGCCGACGCGCTATTTACTGAACCACACTGGCCAGGCGTAGGGCACAGTGGGAAGCGCTGGGTGGTGGAGGCGTTGCTGTTTCTGCAGTTGGATGGCGCCGCCCGCCCCTGTTTGTCCTTTGGGTAGCACCACGTTTCCCAGCATTTGTGAATTATGTCAAAAATAGTGCCACCCCCACACACACACACACCCTACCTTCCCACAGACACCCCCACCCCTCCGAGGCAATCCACGTCTAAAATGGCTCATTATGCAGCGAATACACGATGCAGGGTTCTGTCCGTGCTTGTGGGAAAAGCACAGAACACACCGCCTCAAATGACCGGCTCCAACGCCTAAAAAAATGGGGTTTTTAGGAAGATCATAAGCGGCAGTACCCTCTCCATACCCCCAATTCACCATGATTTTCCCATCAAGCACACATCGGATAAGGCTCTGATGGTCCATTTGGTGCCCTAGGGGGTGGTTTCAATAGTCTAACCCGCCTGCCACCCCGTATTTCTTCATCGAGACCCGTGGTCGGCAAATGGCGGTGAGAGAGAGCCACAGGCGGCTCTTTGGGCCCCTGGAGTGTGGCTCTTCCACAAAATACCATGGCCTGGACAAGTTTATTTTGAAGAAGTGGCTTTCGAAGAAGTTTCAATTAAAAACAAAAAAAATGTGGCTCTCCAAAGAAATTTCTATCATTATGCTGTTGATCATTGGCTCTTTGGATGGACTCATGGGTTTGCCCAACCCTGTCATCTAGACTAACACCCGAGGGAATGCACAGAGCTTGGCCAGTGTGGCTCAGTGGACTGAGCATTGACCTCTGAACCAGGAGGTCAAGGGCCCGTGTCAGGGTTGTGGGTTCGATCCCTAGGAAAGGGGGGGGGGTGTGCAGGAGGCAGGTCTTTTTTTTTTTTATGTGTCTCTCCCATTGATGTTTCTCTCTTGCTCCCTCTCCCTTCCTCTCTCTACAATCAATACACATGTCTTTTAAAAAATGGAAAAGGAGTGTCCTTAGTCATAATTAGGTGGACCAGTCAAGGAAGCCCCAAGCAGCCGTTATTCAATGACAATGACTCCCACGGGTCCACGCCCTGCCCGAGAGGGGTGCTGGGCAGGGTCAGGCACAGAGCCCGGGTTCCAGTTTCTCGTCTCGGTTTAGGAAGTCCCCTGTGGGCCAGCTGCGTCCCCCCTCAGAGCTCTTTCCTCATCGCTTCACCGGGCGTTTCCACTCCATCACGTTCAACGTTCCTCCTCCCTCGCGCGGCTAGGCTGAGGTTGAGCAATGTGCTAGAAACCACATCCTACACCCTCCTTTCTGTCTTCTTTTTCTAAATATTTTTTTTTAAAAATTTGATGTCAGAGAGGAAGGGAGAGGGAAAGAGAGAGAGAAACATCCATGAGGAGAGAGAACCATGGACCAGCTGCCTCCTGCACGCCCCCCCCCCCCCCACAACCCGGGCCTGTGCCCTGACCGGGAATTGAACCGTGACCTCCTGGTTCATGGGTCGACGCTCCACCAGGGAGCCACGCCAGCTGGGCATCTGTGACATGTATCTAACATGGATCTCCACCCACACGACGGGACATTCTCTCACCAAGTACAGTCTGTCCCAACACGTGCTCCGTCTCCTCTCCTGGGGCTAACACGCGGAGCCCCCGTGACAGGTATAGCCTTTCTTAGATCAGGCAGCAGCTTCTTGGAAACCCTCGGTCAAGTCCCCGATTGTTTGCTGGCCGCCAGCCGGGAACACACTTGACAGAGTTCCCTGGAAGGGCTTCTTTGCAGATGATGCTTCGGGGCTCCCCACTCAAATGTGGGAGGGAGAGAGGGAGGGAGGGAGGGTGGGAGGGAGGGAGAGAGAGAGAGAGAGAGAGAGAGAGAGAGAGAGAGAGAGAAAGAAAAATAACACTAACCACTGAGCAACAGGGTTCGGGGTGCCTCGCGGACAGCCTACCCCTATAGACGGTGACATATGTATGCATCTCAGCTCTCTGTGATGTGTTTTAAAACTCAATTTGCTATTTTTTTCATAGCCCTTCTTCTTCTTCTTATATATCTTATTGATTTTTTTTTACAGAGAGGAAGGGAGAGAGATAGAGAGTTAGGAACATCGATGAGAAGAGAATCATCGATCAGCTGCCTCTTGCACCCCCCCCACTGGGGATGTGCCCGCAACCAAGGTCCATGCCCTTGACCGAATTGAACCGAACCTGGGACCCTTCCGTCCGCAGGCTGACGCTCTGTCCACAATTTCCTAGCGATCTCTTCCTCACTACGTCCGCGGTCCTTTCGTCCGTCCTTTTGTTTCTCCCTCTCACGGGCGCCATGTTCTTTGGCAGCTGGTTGAGACCACGTTCATGGCCTCTGAGGCTTCCTCTATGTCACCGGGGTAGGGGGGCGGGCGGGGCTAGGATGTCAGAGATTCTCAGAACACGGCTGGGGACCAGCGGCCTAGACCGCCTTGGCCCCGGCTCAGGCCGACCTGCCCGGGGTGGGCAGCGGCGAGGGGAGGCGGGGGGGGGGGGGAGGGGGGCCAGGTCTGCCCCCCGCCCCTCCCCTAGCCCTGGGCCCCACCCGCTGCGGCTGCATTGCAAAACAGCGCTATTTTGTCGTGACTTCCTCTCGAGCGTCTGGGGAGTTTATTTACAGAAGTGAGATGGCCTTGTTTTCTTTGCGGCGACACACACACACACACACACACACACACACACACACACGGTGCAGAGGGGACCCCGTGAAGCGTGTCACCGACAAGAGCGCTGTTTCACGCCACCGGTTCCCAGGGTGCGAATCTCTGGCGACCCAGACCCTCAGCACCATCTGTCCCCGGAGCCCCAGACGGATGCTCTGAGCTGTTCAATTCCCTGGTCATGGCCCGTGCCTGGGCTTCTGGCTCCATCCTCCCGGGAGAGAGTGTGCAGGGGGTGCTGCTCGCTCATCAACTTCTCTGTCTCCCTCTCCCGTCCTTTCTGAAATCCACAAAAGAGAAGAAGATGAAAAAGAAGAAGGAGGAGGAGGAGGAGGAGAAGGAGGAGAAGAAGAAGAGGAAGAAGAGAAAGGAGAAGGAGAAAGTGTCAGCCCCTGGTCAATTCAACCCGCCTCCACCTTTCCCCGGCGAGATGCCCAGGGCAGAAAGAGTGGAAGGAGCCCTGGCCGTGGCTCAGTGGTTAGAGGGAATGGAGGGTCTCGGGTTCGATTCCTGGGCAAGGGCACGTAGCGTGGGTGGTTGTGGTTGGATCCCAAGCCCTGGCCAGGGCACGTGTGGTAGGCAAACCCATCAATGGGTCTCTCACATTGATCTCTCTCTCTCTCTCTCTGTCTCTCTCTCTCTCTCTCCACACACACACACTCCCTCTTCCCTTCCTTCCACTCTAAGGATCAATGGGAAAATATCCTCTGGTGAGGATTGAAAATAAAAGAATATAATAAAAAAAAAAAAATATATATATATATATATATATATATATATATATATATATATATATAATGATTGATTTCAGGGAGAAAAGGGGAGAGAGAGAGAGAGAGGTGGGGGGAGAGACACATCAATGATGAGAGAGCATCCTCGACCAGCTGCCTCCTGCACACGGTGCCCAGAGTCTGGGACCCCATGAGGGTCCTTGCTGGACCCGCAATCTGCCTCAGTCCGCCTCAGTCCGCCTTTCCAGGCCGACTGCAGTCCGCCTCAGTCCGCCTTTCCAGGCCGTCTGCCAGGAGTGCCCGGGCCTGGAGCCGCATTTTAAACACCAGCCTGGTTCAGTCTTTAAAACAAAACAACAAAACAAAACAAAAAAACCGACACAAACACCCACCCCACCCCCTGAGATCCTGGGGCCGGTTCCCAGGCTGGGGAGCCAGCGAGCGGGCCCGGGGCCTGTTGCCCTGGTGACGACACACACTTCTTCGGGGGCCTCTGCTCCCCCGGAGCCCCACGGGGGCGGGAGGTCAGGCTGTTTCCGGCTGCACATTCTGGGAGGCCAATCCCCCCTCTTCCCTCTCGGGGATGGGTTCCCGGCCAGCATCACAGCGGGAGGAAAAGGCATGTGCGTGGGGGGTTCCCAGGCCTGTTGCCTGGGAACCATTCATCCCAGGGTCCATGGAGCCGGCTGCTGACCGCTGGCCGCCGGCCGGGTCTCTGTTTATAGAGGGCCATTCAGACCCCGTCCCCACCACCGTGAGCTCTTTTTTAAAAAAATAAAAATATATTTTATTGATTTTTCACAGAGAGGAAGAGAGAGAGGGATAGAGAGTCAGAAACATCGATGAGAGAGAATCATCCATCAGCTGCCTCCTGCACAGCTCCCACTGGGGATGTGCCTGCAACCAAGGTCCACGCCCTTGACCGGAATCGAACCAGGGACCCTTCCGTCCGCAAGCCGACGCTCTATCCACTGAGCCACACCGGTTTCAGCCCACTGTGAGCTCTTGTCCAAGATCCCCTGTCCCCAAGACTTGCATCTGTCCATCCATCCATCCATCCATCCATCCACCCATCCGTGCCTGGGTAGTCAGAGCAGCTGATGGCGAGGAGAGCAGACCCCAGGCCAGAAAGCCAGGGCGGACGGGAGTCCCGTGCCCGCTCTGAGGAGGTGGTGTGGGGCTCTCTTCCGGCCTCTTGTGAGGGTGTGGCTGCCGTGGGGACCCGGGACTCCAGCCTCCATTCATCCAGCAGGCAGAGATGCATAGAACAGCCCGGCTGGTGTGGCTCAGTGGTTGAGCGTCCACCTAGGAGCCAGGAGGTCACGGTTCGATTCCCGGTCAGGGCACATGCCCGGGTTGAGGACTCCATCCCCAGGCGGGGGCATGCAGGAGGCAGCCGATCCACGATTCTCTCTCATCACTGATTTTTCTCTCTCTCTCTCCTCTCTCTCTCTCCCCTTTTTCCTTTCTCTCGGAAAACAATTAAAAAACAAAACAAAAACGGAGCAAACTGGTGGCCATGCGGGCGTTTAGCCACCCGTACCTGCCCCGGGCTCCTCTGGGCCCCCGGCCGGCCCCAGCAGCGTGGGTACCCGTGTTGACATACGTGCACACCACACGCAGCCACAAGTGGACCGTACTTGGGGCTACTCAGCAAAGTAAACTCATCAAGCCCACAAGCTCTCTCGGTTGCCAGGAGGCCTGGGACATCCATTTCCCCCCAGTCCTGTCCCGGGCTTGGCCAGGCAGGAGGATGAGGGCGCCCCCTGGCTGCGGGCGAAGAAATTGCTCCTGAGAATCTAGTGAAATTGGTAGTGGTGGTGGTGGGGGGTTCCTAGGAATGGGGGTGCAGAGACCAGCACCAGCACCCCTTCTCCCCTGGACTCCAGGGAGGGAGAGAAGCTCTTGTATTTTTTAAAAAATATATATATTTATTGATTTTTTTTACAGAGAGGAAGAGAGAGGGATAGAGAGTCAGAAGCATCGATGAGAGAGAATCAATCATCCATCAGCTGCCTCCTGCACAACTCCTACCGGGGATGTGCCCGCAACCAAGGTACCTGACCTTGACCAGAATCAAACCCGGGACCCTTCTGTCCGCAGGCCGACGCTCTACCCACTGAGCCACACCGGTTTCAGCCGGGCTGCTATTCTAAGACCTGTGTACACAGACGGCCATGCCTTCATTCTCTTGTATTGTTTAATATATATTCTTTATGGATCTCAGAGAGGTAGGGGGAGGGAGAGAGAGAGAAACATCCACGATGAGAGAGAGAGAGAGTCATGAATCGGCCG
The DNA here is from genome assembly GCA_963693515.1 of Pipistrellus nathusii. Taxonomy (NCBI): domain Eukaryota; kingdom Metazoa; phylum Chordata; class Mammalia; order Chiroptera; family Vespertilionidae; genus Pipistrellus; species Pipistrellus nathusii. The sequence continues at coordinate 10,188,653 of OY882878.1, read as the reverse complement.
CCCCCTGCACTCCCCCTCTCCTGGGGATCTAGCCCGCAACCCGGGCCTGTGTCCTTGACCTGGAATCGAACCTGGGACCCTTTGGTCCGCAGGCCACCGCCGCCGCCCTATCCACTGAGCCACACCAGCCAGGGGCCAGCCTTCCTTCTTGGGAGCCTGTTTATTTCCAGATCAAAGGAGTCTCTCCTGCCCCGCCCCACCCCCCTTCCCAATACACACATATCTCTAGTCTGATTTTCATAATCCAACTCCGGAAGGAAGGTTAACCACCTGGTCGGGGAGCATGATGGGCCGGCTCCCGGCTCTCCCGGGCGGGGAGGGGCTGGGGACACGGGAAGCGACGTCTTCATTCCCCAGATCGGGCCCCAGTTCAATCCCCGCGGGTCCTTCTAGGCCCGTGATCGGCGGGTGGGCAAACCCCTGCGTCCACAGAGCCAACTGCCCACAGGACCGCGACGGGCATGGCTTCGGAGAGCCGCGCTTCTTAAACGCAGACTCCTTCCCCTTTTGTTGGGGAGCCACCCTCCGTGGTGCTCGGAGCTTCTCACCCGCAGGCTTCCCTGAGCTGGAGACGGGATCGGGGGCAGCTTCCGGGGCCTGGGAGCTTGTGAGATGGACTCAGAACGGGGAGCGGGGAGAGGGGGTGCCGGGGGAGGGGAAAGGGGCCACGGTGCGCCTCCCTCCCTCCCTCCCTCCGGGCAGAGGCTTCTGTAATTCCATCCCGGGCCCTGGACGGATGCTGGCGAGGCCCAGCCCCCCCGCTTTTGTGTCCGGGCCCAGAACGGGGCCCCTCTTCTCCTGGAAGTGAAAGCGTGGTCCCCTGGGCAGCAATGGTGGGCCGGGGGGGGGCGGGAAGGCGGACGGGGGGCTGGTATCCAGGGAACGGCCATGGAGAAGTGGAGAAACCACGGCTGGAGACTTCGTTCTCTCTCTCTCTCTCTCTCTCTCTCTCTCTCTCTCTCTCCTTCCTTCCTTCCTTCCTTCCTTCCTTCCTTCCTTCCTTCCTCCTTTCTTTCTTTCTTTCTTTCTTTCTTTCTTTCTTTCTTTCTTTCTTTCTTTCTTTCTTTCTTTCCTTCCTTCCTTCCTTCCTTCCTTCCTTCCTTCCTTCCTTCCTTCCTTCCTTCCTTCTTTCCTCCTTTCTTTCTTTCTTTCTTTCTTTCTTTCTTTCTTTCTTTCTTTCTTTCTTTCTTTCTTTCCTTCCTTCCTTCCTTCCTTCCTTCCTTCCTTCCTTCCTTCCTTCCTTCCTTCCTTCCTTCTTTCTCTTTCTTTCTTTCTTTCTTTCTTTCTTCTTTTTCTTTCTTTCTTTCCTTCCTTCCTTCCTTCCTTCCTTCCTTCCTTCCTTCCTTCCTTCCTTCCTTCCTTCCTTCCTTCTTTCTCTTTCTTTCTTTCTTTCTTTCTCTCTCTCTCTTTCTCTCTCTCTCTCTTTCTTTCTTTCTTCTTTCTTTCTTTCTTTCTTTCTTTCTTTCTTTCTTTCTTTCTTTCTTTCTTTCTTTCTTTCTTTCTTTCTTTCTTTCTTTCTTTCTTCCCCTTCCTTCCTTCCTTCCTTTCTTCCTGGTGACTCCTCAGCCACGGTTATTTTCCCAATTGCTTTTCAGGCAGAGTGGGGAGAGAGAGGGAGAGACAGAGAGGGAGAGACATTGCTCCGAGAGAGACAGATCGGCGGGCCGCCTCCTGCACGCTCCCCGACCGGGGCCTGGCCTGGCCCGGCCCCCGAGGCACATGCCCTTCTCCGGCATCGAACCCGGGACCCTTCCTCCTGTGGTCTGCAGGAGGCCAGGGCTGGGGCGGGGGCGTCTCCGCACGCCGTAGCAGCAAGCGGCTGCCTGTGGGAGAAGGTGGCTTCTCCTTGGGGTCCGCAGACGAGGGGGCAGCCCGCAGGCCTGGGCCAGCCAGGTCCCAGCGGCGCTCTGGCCCCCCACCCGGCGGGCACTACCTCCTCTTGCGCCCGCACGCCTCCAGCCGGCCCAGCTCCTCAAAGGCCTGGAAGAAGATGCTGAACTCCCGGGAGCCCCAGCCCCGCCACACGCCCAGGCACCACTCGCCCCGCTCGTCCTCGAAGGCGCACACCACTGTGTCTTTGGCCACCACGGCCGCGTCCACCAGGGCCCTGCGGAGAGAGGGGGCGGCCTGAGGCAGCCACGGGCGTGCCGCCTGCCGGGCCCCACCCACGTGCTTGGGTGCCCTGCTTCTCCCTGGCGGGGCCCGGCCTGGGGGCAGAGGCCTTGTGTGCCGTCGAAAGATGCAACCGAAACTGCAGGCTCAGTGGACAGAGCGTCCGCCTGCGGACTGAAGGGTCCCAGGTTCGATTCCGGTCAAGGGCATGGACCTTGGTTGCGGGCATATCCCCAGTAGGGGGTGTGCAGGAGGCAGCTGATCGATGTTTCTCTCTCATCGATGTTTCTAGCTCTCTCTCCCTCTCTGGAAAAACTCAATTATATATATCATATATATATATATCATATATATATAATATATATATATGATATATATATATATATATATATATATATATATATATATTTTTTTTTTTTTTTTTTTTTTTTTTTTTTAAAGAAAGATGCGCCAGGACCGGTTTGGCTCAGTGGATAGAGCGTCGGCCTGTGGACTGAAAGGTCCCGGGTTCGATTCCGGGCAAGGGCATGTACCTTGGCTGAGGGCACATCCGCAGTGGGGGGTGTGCAAGAGGCAGCTGATCGATGACTCTCTCTCATCGATGTTTCTAACTCCCTATCCCTCTCTCTTCCTCTCTGTGAAAAATCAATTAAAAAAAAAAAAAAAGAAGGTGCACCAGGCCAGCCTGGGTGACTCCGCGGTGGAGCACCGACCTGGGACCCAGGAGGTCACGGGTTCGATTCCCAGTCAAGGCACTTGCCCGGGTTGCGGGCTCCATCCCCAGTGCGGGGGCGTGCAGGAGGCAGCCGATCCGTGATTCGCTCTCATCATGGATGTTTCTCTCTCTCTCTCTCTCTCTCTCTCCCCCTCTCCCTTCCTCTCTGACATCAATAAAAATAAAAAGGCAATCAGTTCAGTAACTGACTCTCCGCCGCAGGACCCCGACCCCATCGGAACAGCTGTGGTTCCGTGATGTGCCTCAGACCCCAAAGGGCCCAGAGAGCACCAGCCCCTTGAGCTCCCGCTTGCCGCGGGCCCGGGATGGACGTGGGCTTGGGCTCCAGGGCAGTCTTACCCCCTGGAGGTCAGCTCCCGGGCTCTCAGGACGGCGATGACCCGGCCCCGCTGCGCGCCCGCGTCCCGCTCCAGGCCGATGACCATAATATCGCCGCCGCGCCTGAAACCAGAGCCGCCAGGGGAAGCGCTTTGTCCGGCCGGGCCCTCGGGGGGGGGGGGGGGAAACGGAGCTGGCAGGGCCCGCGGGCCGTCGGCCAACAAAGGAGGGGGTTCTGCTAATGGACTGGGGGGCGCAGAGGGCACCGGAGCCGGGGCGCCCTCCCAGGAGGAAACCCGACGCCCGTGCCATGGCGCCCTCCGCTCTTGGGCGGGGAGATGCGCCCTAGCACAGCCCGGCTCGGCTCTGCCAATGAGATCGCTCCAGCCCGGCCCGTGTGGCTCAGGGGTTGAGCGTCGACCTAGGGGAACCAGGAGGTCAGGGTTCGATTCCTGATCAGGGGCACACGCCCGGGTTGTGGGTTTCATTCAGCCCCAGTGGAGGGTGTGTAGCCCCCGGTCCATGATTCTCTCTCATCTCATCATGGATGTTTCTTTCTCTCTCTCCCTCTCCCTTCCTCTCTGAAATCAATTTAAAAAAATAAAAATATATATATATATATATTAAACCCCCCCCCCCACACACACACACAATATAGCTAGTGCCCTGACTGGCTTTGTTCAGTGGTTAGAGCATTGGCTCTCAGACTGAAGGGTCCTGGGTTCAATTCTGGTCAAGGACACCCAGGCTCAATTCCCCAGGAGGGGGCCAACAGGAAGCAGCCAATCCATGATTCTCTCTCATCATTGATGTTTCTAACGCTTCCTCTCTGTCTCCCTCTCCCTCTCTGAAGTCAATAAAAACATATATATATAATTTTTTTTTTTAAAGAGAGAGAGATCACTCCCCATTTCAAAACAGGGGCTCAGGGTCCCCACGCTTCCTTCATTTCACCCCAAAGTCAGAGCGGGCGGCGGGCACCCGCGAGCTCGCACCCCGCCGGGGGAATGGGGGTGCCGGGGGTGGGGGTGGGGTGGGGGGAGGAGACACCTACCTGGGCACCCAGATGACGTCCTTCACCGCCAGGACCTTCACGGCCTGCAGGTGCTGGCTGAACGCCTCGCCGTCCACGGGGCTCAGCTCCTGCTCGCCCCTGTCGGGCCCGGCCGCGGCCTCGAACAGCCGGTCGGCGCCCTCCCCGTCCGCGGTGGAGAAGGGGGCGCTGGAGGCGCTGTCGGGCGACAGGGGGGCCGGCCCCGAGGCGCAGGAGGACACGGAGCAGTAGTCGGTGAGCGAGTCCTGGTGGGTGAGGATCTGCGTGCCCAGCTCCTGGCTGTACATGATGCTCACGTCGGCGATGGTGCCCGCCCGGGGCCCGTCCCCGCGGGGGGTGCCGTCCGGCGGCGGCGGCTCCGGGGCCCCCGAGGGGCGCACGGCAAACACGTCCCTGCTGGGGCTGGGGTCCCCGCAGAAGTAGCGGGCGCAGGGCTGGTAGCTGGCCGCGTGGTACAGCACCAGCAGGCCGGCCCTGTCGTCCAGGCACCACACCACCTCCTCGCCGCCGCAGTCCGAGCTGCACGCCAGCGAGGCCACGGCGGCCGGGGCCGCGAAGGGCTCCAGCCGCCGGCGCACGGCCAGGCCGGCGCAGTCCACCACCAGCAGGCCCGGGCCGTTGCCGTACCAGACCTCGGAGCCGCTGTTCACCACCTCCATGGCCGTCACCGGGTAGGGGTTCTGCCGCGCGTCCTCGTCGGGGATGCCGAACTCGGAGCGGTTGGCCGTGTGCGAGCACAGGTAGGAGCAGCCGTCCGCGGGGACGCCCCGGGCCACGGGGAACGCGGCCACCAGCCCGTCCGCCAGGCCCGCCAGCACCAGGAAGGAGTTCTGCCGGGAGAGCAGGGGGAGGGTCCTCAAAAGGCAGGGGCAGCCCGGCCGGCGTCGACCTGGGAACCAGGAGGTCACGGTTCCGTTCCCGGCCACGGCCACAGGCCCGGGTTTGTGGGCTCCATCGCCAGCAGGGGGCGTGCAGGAGGCAGCTGGTCCATGATTCTCTCTCATCATGGATGTTTCTCTCTCTCTCCCTCTCCCTTCCTCTCTGAAATCAATAAAAGTATATATTTTTTCTTTTATTAAAAAATATATTTTATTGATTTTTTTTACAGAGAGGGAGAGAGAGGAATAGAGAGCCAGAACCATCGATGAGAGAGACTCATCGATCAGCTGCCTCCTGCACACCCCTAACTGGGGATGGAGCCCACAACCCGGGCCTGTGGCCGTGGCCGGGAATGGATCTGTGACCTCCTGGTTCCTAGGTCCGTGTCCTTGACCGGAATCGAGCCTGGGACCCTTCAGTCCGCAGGCTGATGCTCTATCCACTGAGCCACACCGGTTAGGGCAAGCAAAATATATATATATATATATATATATATATATATATATATATATATTTTAAAATATATTTTATTGATTTTTTTACAGAGAGGAAGGGAGATGGAGAGAGAGCCAGAAACATCAATAAGAGAGAATCATTGATCAGCTGCCTCCTGCACACCCCACACTGGGGATGTGCCCTCAACCAAGGCATGGGCCCTTGACCGGAATCGAACCCGGGACCCTCCAGTCTGCAGGCCAACGCTCTATCTGCTGAGCCAAACTGGTCAGGGCAAGAAAAATATATTAAAAAAAAGAAAAGAGCCGAAACCGGTTTGGCTCAGCGGATGGAGCGTCGGCCTGCGAACTGAAGGGTCCCGGGTTCGATTCCGGTCAAGGGCATGTACCTTGGTTGTGGGCACATCCCCAGTGGGGGCTGTGCAGGAGGCAGCTGATCGGTGACTCCCTCTTATCGATGTTTCTAGCTCTCTATCCCTCTCCCTTCCTCTCTGTACAAAAATCAATAAAATATATTAAAAAAAGAAAAAAAAGACAAGAAAAAGAAGGTGAAGATGAACAACCACAAAAGACAGGTGTGGGCTGTGAGGACGGGAGGCAGCCCAGGCGCACCGCAGCTGTGTCTCTCCGGAGCCCGGGGCAGGCCCCAGCCCAGGCGGCCAGCGGAGTGTGAGCGCGGGTGCGAGCCTGCAGGGCTTGCCGCCCCGTCCGCGGCCTCCGAGGGCAGGTACCGGGCGGGAGGCCATGCACAGAGCCGGCTTTATTCCCCTGGCTGTGGCCTGAAATGACGCTTTGTGTCCCCTTCTCCGGCCCCGGGGCCCCGGGGGCCGCCAGCCTGAGGGACTCTAAGGCTGAGCTCAGACTTTTTCTTTTCTGTTTTTAAAGGAAGGATCCTGCGCTCCGGGGGAGGGCAGAGAGCGTTTGTTTGGGGGCCTAGGGCTCGGGGTACGCAATCCCCAGAGACGTCCTCATGGGCTCTTCCTGGGCCCATTTCACAGATGGGAAAACTGACAATGAACGATGGCTGCCAACACGGCTGTTTTTTTTCCTTCTTGTTAAGAGAGAGTGGAAGAGTTCCTTCAGTGGCACAGGCCCGGGTTGCGGGCTCCATCCCCAGCAGGGGGCGTGCGGGAGGCAGCCGATCCATGATTCTCTCTCATCTTTGATGTTTCTCTCTCTCTCTCTCTCTCTCTCTCTCTCTCTCTCTCTCTCTCTCTCTCTCTCTCGTTCCTTTCCTCTCTGAAATTTATATATATATATATATATATATATATATATATATATGAAATGGGAGATATCTGTAATACTATCAACAATAAAAAAAAAACCAATTAGCCGAAACCGGTGTGGCTCAGTGGGTAGAGTGTCAGCTTGGGGACTGAAGGGTCCCAGGTTCAATTCCGGTCAAGGGCATGGACCTTGGTTGAGGGCACATCCCCAGTAGGAGGTGTGCGGGAGGCAGCTGATCGATGATTCTCTCCCATTGATGTTTCTAACTCTCTATCCCTCTCTCTTCCTCTCCGTAAAAAAAATCAATAAAAAAATTATATATATATATATATATATATATATATATATAATATATTTTATTGATTTTTAACAGAGAGAAAGGGAGGAGATAGAGAGCTAGAAACGTCGATGAGAGAGAAACATCGACCAGTTGCCTCTTGCACACCCCCTACCGGGGATGTGCCCTAAAATATATTTTAAAAAATACAATTAAATAAAATAGGTATATAAGCATTTTGCCAAAATCCGGGGCTGTGGTGTGTGCATGGCCTGCTTCCCCTTAGCCCAGGGGTCGGCAAACTCATTCGTCCACGGAGCCTCCCCTCCGCCTGCCCTCCTCACCTTCTTCAGCACGGGCACCGCCAGGAAGCAGGTGACCACGGCCGGCGTGTCCAGGGCGCACTGCGGTGTGTGCAGGGGGCACATGCCCTTGAGGCTGTAGATGTAGACCTTCTGGTCCTGCAGGGGTGGGGCGGGCGGGCGAGTGAGAGCCGGTGGGCACCGGCCGGATGTCCCCGCCCCTCTGGGCCTCGGAGGGGAACGGGCTCTCTGGGCCCCTCCGTCCTTCGTGGGAACCCGGAAAGCCACAGGGTTGTCTGGCGAGGAAACGAGGCATTGCCCTTCCTCTGTTCCCCCCAGAGAGAGCCCCGCTGCTGGGGTCTGAGGCTCCCATTTTCTATTTAAAAAAAAAAAAAAAATATATATCTTATTGATGCTTTACAGAGAGGAAGGGAGAGGGAGAGAGAGCTAGACACATCGATGAGAGAGAAACATTGACCAGCTGCCTCCTGCACACCTCCCAACGGGGACGTGCCCGCAACCAAGGTCCATGCCCTTGACCGGAATCGAACCCGGGACCCTTCAGTCCGCAGGCCGACGCTCTATCCACGGAGCCAGACTGGTCAGGGCCCTTCCTTCCTTCCTTCCTTCCTTCCTTCCTTCCTTCCTTCCTTCCTTCCTTCCTTCCTTCCTTCCTTCCTTCCTTCCTTTCTTCCTTCCTTTCTTTCTCTTCCTTCCTTCCTTTCTTTTTAAATATATATATATATATATATATATATATATATATATTATTATTAATTTCAGAGAGGAAAGGGAGAGGGAGAGAGAGGGAGAGAGGAACATCCACGATGAGAGAGAATCATGGCTCGGCTGCCTCCTGCACGCCCCACACTGGGGATGGAGCCCGCCACCCGGGCCTGTGCCCTGGACCGGGAATCGAACCGTGACCTCCTGGTTCCTAGGTCGACGCTGCACTACTGAGCCTGCCGGGCCCGGTGTCCTGTCTTTAGAGGGGGTAGGCCTGGCTCCAGGGTTGCCGGCCTGACAAGAGCCCTGCATGGGTGGGGTTTGGGGCTCAGGGTTGGGGTGAGGGTGGAGAGGGGCGGGGCGGGGGCGGGGGCGGGGGCGGGGAGGGGGGTACCTCGGTGGCCGTCCACAGCGTGTTCTGAACTTTGATCTGGCAGCTGATCTTCATGCCCGGGCAGCCCATCCTCTGCACCTCCAGGACGCCCTTCTCCGTGTTCACCACCGTGTAGTTCCTGCAGCGGGCGGCGGCGGCCGTGCGGTCAGCTCAGGGCGGCCGGGAGCCGCCTCCCTCGTCCCCGCAGCCGCGGAGAAGGAGGAGGAGAACCGGCGACGAGTGGAACCAGACCTCCCGGTGCGTGCGTGGGTTGATGCTCAACCACCGAGCCACACCGGCCAGGCCTTTTCCCGTCTCCTAATCACAGACCTGAATGTGCACGTCTATATGCGCAGACTCTGTTTTTTTTTTAAGTATGTTTTTTGTTTGTTTGTTTTTTTAAATAACCTGACCGGTGTAGCTCCGTGGATAGAGCGTCGGCCTGCGGACTGGAGGGTCCCGGGTTCGATTCCTGGTCAAGGGCATGGACCTGGGTTGCAGGTACATCCCCAGGTGGGGAATGTGCAGGAGGCAGCGGATCGATGTTTCTCTCTCATCCGTGTTTCTAGCTCTCTATCCCTCTCCCTTCCTCTCTGTAAGAAAACTATCAACTATATTAAAGGATAGATTATTCATTTCAGAGAGGAAGGGAGAGGGAGAGAGAGAAGTATCCCTGATGAGAGAACAATCATTGGTTGGCTTCCTGCACGCCGGCTACTGGGGATCCAGCCCGCAACTCAGGGCATGTGCCCTTGGCTAGGATCAAACCCAGGACCCTTCAGTCTGCAGGCCGACGCTCTATATACTGAACCACACCGGCTAGGGCGAACATATGCTTTCATTTATTATTATTATTTTTTTTTTTTTAAAGAGAGAAAGGAAGGGAGAGAAAGAGAGAGAAACATCGATGCGAGAGGGAAACATCGATCGGCCCCCGCCCATATCCATCACTCATCCATCCATCCATCCATCATCCATCCATCCATCATCCATCCACCCACCCATCCATCCATCCATCCATCCATCCACGCTCAGTGCCCCAGCCAAGGATGGAGCCCAAGACTGGAATCAAACCGGCGACCTGCTGGTTCATGGGATGCTGCAATTTTCTCTCTTGAGGAGCCTCCACCAGGCTCCCCATCCATCGTGCACGGAAGATCTGTCACCGTGGTCACCCCCACGGCCCCCCAACCCCCACGGCCCCCCCAAACCTCCCCCCCCCCAGCCTCACCTGGACTCCTCCTTCCCGTCCCAGAGCACCACGGTGTACTCCTGGCCGTGGGAGCAGAAGAAGGTGCTCTGCTTCCCGCAGGGCAGCTGGTACATGAAGGTGGCAAAGGTCGGGTCCTTCATCTGACTCACCACGGACAGGGCCAGCGGCCGCTGCGGAGGGAGGCCCCGTGGCCGTGAGCGGGGGCCGCCGGACAACCAGAATCCGGACGTCCGCGCCGCCCACGAAGCCAGCCGTCTGGAACCAGGTGGGGAGGAGCGGACTCCGCGCATTCAAGCCTCAACCGAGCCCTGGCCGGTGTGGCTCGGCGGGCAGAGCGTCAGCAAGGGGTAGAGCAGACGGAAGGGGCGTGCAGGAGGCAGCCCATCCATGATTCTCTCTCATGAGCGATGCTTCTAGCGCCCTCTCCCTCTCCCTTCCTCTCTGAAATCAATTTAAAAAAAGCAACACAGCCGCCGTTACCCGCACGATGATGCTACACAGACGCTGGGGAGAAAAAGCGAGCCCCCTTGTCCTGAGAGGGATACGCACCCCACAGAACGAATCTGAAGGTCCGAGGAGCAGTCAGGACCCTCTTTTTAGAAGAGGGAAGCCGGGAGGGGTGGTCCCCGGGGCTCTGAGTCCTCCGGGAACGGCCTCCGTCCGCCATGGTGGCCGGAGGGGCTGGGTGTTGGGTTAGGGTTTAGGGTGAGGGTTTAGGGAGAGGGTCAGGGTGAGGGTTAGGGTTAGGGCCCTGCCCCGAGCACCTTCTCGGGCTTGGTGTCCCAGCACTCGGTCATGAGCGCCTGCAGCCGATGGAACTGGACCACCTCTGGGGGCCCCAGGGCCGGGCGGATGCCCTTGGACAGCTTCTTGGCGATCTGCAGCTGGTGCTGGCCCAGCGCGGGCCGCTGCCCCGACAGCAGCTCGTAGAGCACCATCCCGTAGGAGAACATGTCTACCTGGCGGGGAGCACGCCGGGTCAGGCCCCACTGCCGCCCGGGCCCGGCCGCGCTCGCCGGCCGGCCCTCAGGTGGACGGGGAAGGGGGTGCCGTTAGGCGAGGAGATCCTGGGCCCTGTGCAAGGGAGGCACTCACCGACCCACCCGTCCGTCACCCAGCTGTCCATCCATCCATCCACCCATCCATCATCCATCTGTCCATTTACCCATCCATCCATCATCCATCTGTACATCCATCACTCATCTATCCATCCATCCATCCATCATCCATCACTCATCCATCCATCCATCCATCCATCCATCATCCATCCATCATCCATCTGTACATCCATCCATCATCCATCTGTATATCCATCACTCATCCATCCATCCATCCACCCATCATCCATCACTCATCCATCCATCCATCCATCATCCATCCATCATCCACCTGTACATCCATAACTCATCCATCCATCCACCCATCCATCCATCCATCCATCCATCACCCATCTGTACATCCATCACTCATCCATCCATCCATCCATCATCCATCCATCACTCAAACATCCATCCATCCATCCATCATCCACCTGTACATCCATAACTCATCCATCCATCCACCCATCCATCCATCCATCCATCCGTCCATCCATCACCCATCTATACATCCATCACTCATCCATCCATCCATCCACCCATCATCCATCCATCCATCATCCATTTGCACATCCATCACTCATCCATCCATCCATCCATCATCCATCTGTACATCCATCCATCATCCATCTGTACATCCATCACTCATCCATCCATCCATCCATCCATCCATCCGTCCATCATCCACCTGTACATCCATAACTCACCCATCCATCCATCCATCCACCCATCCATCCATCGTCCCTGTCTGGCCTGCCACGGGCCCGGGGCCCCGAGCCGGTACCTTCTCGTCGTACACGATGCGTGGCCGGATCTCGGGGGCCTGGTAGCCGGGCGTGCCCTCCACGCCCAGGGCGCCCTCGTGGAAGGACTGCCGGGAGATGCCGTAGTCCGACAGCTTGATGTTCACGTGCTCCTGGACGTCCAGGGACCAGACCAGGATGTTGTCGGACTTGAGGTCGCAGAAGATGATGTTCTTCTTGTGCAGGTAGGCCAGGCCCGCGGCAATCTGGTAGGCCGTCTTCTGGGTGAGCATGTGGCCCAGCGGCATGAAGGCGGAGCCTGGGCCGAGAGAGACACAGCCAACGGGCATCAGCACACTGTCCGCCTTCCTTTCTTATTCATTTTTTAAAAAAAATTTAAAAAAATATATTGTATTGATTTTTTACAGAGAGGAAGGGAGAGGGATAGAGAGCTAGAAACGTCGATGAGAGAGAAACACCGACCAGCTGCCTCCTGCACACCCCCTGCCGGGGATGTGCCCGCAACCAACGTACATGCCCCTGACTGGAATCGAACCCGGGACCTTTCAGTCCGCAGACCGACGCTCTACCACTGAGCCAAACCGGTTTCGGCTCTTATTCATTTTTAAAAAAAATATTTTAAATTATTTTCAGAGAGGAATGGAAAGAGAGAGAGACAGAGAACCATGGATTGGCTGCCTCCCGCACGCCCCCTACTGGGGATGGAGCCTGCACCCCGGGCATGTGCCTGACCGGGAATCGAACCGTGACCTCCTGATTCCCGGGTCGATACTCAACCACGGAGCCACGCTGGCTGGGTCAGCCACGGACTCTCGGCCCCCCAGGAGCAGCCCCCCCCCCTTTTCCCACGGAAGGCTCCGGAGCGGCGGGCACCTTTGGCGTTCTCGGACAGCACGGTGTTGAGGCTGCCCAGCGGGGCGAGCTCCAGGGCGAAGCAGAGGGGGTGGATGCTGATGCCGATGAGGGACACGATGCAGGGGTGCTGCAGGGCGTGCAGCATGCTGGCCTCCTGCCGGAACTCCGAGAAGTTCTTCATGGCGTCTGTGGCCCGCAGGTGCCGCAGCACAGTGTCTGCGGGGGCGGTTCACAGGCATTGCGTTTAAAAGCATTAAAAAAAAATTTTGATTTCAGAGAGGAAGGGAGAGGGAGAAACAGAGACACCAAGGATGAGAGAGAATCATGGAGTGGCTGCCTCCTGCACGCCCCACACTGGGGATGGAGCCTGCAACCTGGCAATCCATGGATGGATGGATGGATGGATGATGGATGGATGGATAAATGGACAAATGGATGATGGATAATGGATGGATAGTGGATGGATGGATAATGGATGGATGGATGGATGATGGATGAATGGATGGATGGATAATGGATGGATGGAGGATAGACGGATAATAGATGGATGGATGGATGGATGGATGGATGGATGGATGATGGATGGATGATGGATGGATGATGGATGGATGGATGATGAATGGATAAATGGATGGATAATGGATGGATGGATGGATGATGGATGAATGGATGGATGGATGGACGGATAATATAATAGATGGATGGATAATGAATGGATGGATGGATGGATGATGGATGGATGATGGATAGATGGATGGTGGATGGATGATGGATGGATGATGGATGGATGGATGATGAATGGATGGATGGATGGATAATGGATGGATGGATGGATGGATGATGGATGGATGGTGGATGGATGATGGATGAAGAGATGGATGATGGTGGGTGGATGGATAAATGGACAAATGGATGTTGGATGAATGGATGGATGATGGACGATGGACGATGGATGATGATGGGTGGATGGATAGAAGAAGAGATGGATGATGGTGAGTGGGCGGGTGGATGGACAGATGGATGATAGGTGGATGGATGATGGGCATGTGCCCTTGACCGGGAACCGAACTGTGACCTCTCGGTTCACAGGTCCACACTCAACCCCTGAGCCACACCGGCCGGCGGCTGTATGCTCTCTAGAATCTCTGCTTCCTCTCCCTCTCTGAAATAAGCTGTACAAAGCGCCTGTCTATCAGAATCACAGGGCCATAGGCTAATTAGACCGGACGTCCTTCTGGACGGACGAAGCCGGGGCCGGAGCGGAAGCCTGGGTCCCGGGAGCCGGAGGGAAGCCGGTCCGGCAGCCGGGGAAAGCAAGGCCTACTCTTGCCCTGATATTTGTGCACCGGGGCCTCTAGTGTATGAAAGAAAGGAAGAAAGAAAGGAAGGAAGGAAGGAAGGAAGGAAGGAAGGAAGGAAGGAAGGAAGGAAGGAAGGAAGGAAGGAAGGAAGGAAGGAAGGAAGACAGACAAGCGAGGAGGCAGGTCCTGCTCACCGGCCGGGGCGTTGGCCACGTTCTTGAATTTCTTGATGTGAAAGCGCTTCAGGGCCACGGGCCGGCCCTGGTAGCGGGCCCGGTAGATGACGGTGCCGCTGCCGCCCTGGCCCAGCACGCTGCCCTCGTCCTCGCTGTGCTCCAGCGCGCGGTTCTCCAGGAAGAGCCTGCGGGACACACACACACACACACACACACACGCGGCTCCCGTGAGACAGGCAGCCATAGGCTGGGCTCCCTGGGAGGAGGGCCAGGCCCCAGGTGAAGTCCCCAGAGAGCCCGGCGCTGGACCCTGGATCCCGCGCAGACCGCCGGGTTCCTCAGCCCCCGGGCAGGGACCCCCTTTATGTGCCCCAGGGCAGCCCGGCGGGCAGGGCTCAGCGGTGGAGCGGCAACCTAGGAACCAGGAGGTCAGGGTTCGATTCCCGGTCGGGGCACAGGCCCGGGTTGGGGGCTGCATCCCCAGAGTGGGCGTGCAGGAGGCAGCCGGTCCATGATTCTCTTGCATCATGGATGTTCCTCTCTCTCCTTCTCCCTCTCCTTTCCTCTGAAATCAATAAAAATACATTAAGGAGTGGGGGCAATGTTAAAATATGTACACAGATAATAATTTAATAAAAAAAATAAAATCCAATAAAAAAATACATTAAAAACATCCACGGAGCCGAAACCGGTGTGGCTCAGTGGTAGAGCGTCGGCCTGCGGACTGAAAGGTCCCAGGTTCGATTCCGGTCAAGGGCATGGACCTGGGTTGCGGGCACATCCCCAGTAGAGAGTGTGCAAGAGGCAGCTGATCAATGATTCTCTCTCATCCCCGTTTCTAGCTCTCTATCTCTCTCCCTTCCTCTCTGCGAAAAATCAATAAAATATATTTTTAAAAAAAGAATGAGCATATATCAATGATTAAAAAAACAAACAACAAACAAAAAACAAAAACATCAATGGAGCCCTAACCGGTGTGGCTCAGTGGATAGAGCATCGGCCTGCGGACTGAAGGGTCCCAGGTTCGATTCCAGTTAAGGGCATGAACCTTGACTGTGGGCACATCCCCGGTGGGGAGTTCAGGAGGCAGTTGATGGATGTTTCTCTCTCATCGACGTTTCTGGCTCTCTCTCCTCCTCTCTGCAAAAAATCAATAAAATATATTAAAAAAAAAAAAGTATATATATATAATTGCTTTTTTACAGAGAGGAAGGGAGAGGGAGAGAGAGCTAGAAACGTCGATGAGAGAGAAACATCGACCAGCTGCCTCTTGCACACCCCCTACTGGGGATGTGCCCGCAACCCAGGCACATGCCCCTGACCGGAATTGAACCCGGGACCCCTCAGTCCGCAGACCAACGCTCTACCACTGAGCCAAACTGGTTTCGGCAAAAATATATATATATATATTTAAAAAATCAATGGAAAAACACCCCCGGGTAAGGACCCACCAGTAAACAGACAGATACGTGAACGTGCCCCGGGCCAGGGCGGGCAGCGGGCAGCGGCGGCGGCGGGTACCTGGCTGGGAAGTCGGTCATGAACAGCTCGGGCACCAGCTCCTGCAGGGGCACGGGCAGCTCGGGGTGCCGGGGGCAGGCGATGACGTCCTGCTCAATGGCCGTCAGCACACAGTCCTCCATGTCGAAGTACTGGGCGCCCTCGGCCCTCTCGCCGGGCTCGGCGTGCTGGGCCCGGGCGGCTTCGCACACCGGGCAGGGCACGTACTGCTCCATCAGCGGCGTGCCGTCGCTCTCCGTGGCCGTCAGGGCTGCGGGGGACAGGGGGGGGGGCGGCTCGGAGAACGGCGGCTGCAGGGGGGGGGCGTCCTGGCCTTTTTTTACCCGGCCGGGGGGGGGCCCCTCTGAGATGGGGGGGCCGGTCTGTGTGCTCTCGCCTGGCCCCTAGATTGTGCGTCAAACATGACAATTGCACGAAGTTTCCTTTTTTTTTTTTTTTTTTTTTTTTTTTTTTAAATATATATATTTTATTTATTTTTTTACAGAGAGGAAGGGAGAGGGAGAGGGAAACAGAAAAGAGTTAGAAACATCCATCAACTGCCTCCTGCACACCCCCTACTGGGGGATGTGCCCGCACCAAGGCACAGCCCTTGACTGGAATCGAACCCGGGACCCCTGAGTCCGCAGGCTGACGCTCTATCCACTGAGCCACGCCAGTCAGGCCTGAACTTCCTTTTGAAAAATATTTTTTTATAAATTTCAGAGAGGGAGGGAGGGAGAGAAAGAGAGAAACATCCATGATGAGAGAGCATCCTGGATCAGCTGCCTCCTGCCCGCTCCCTTCTGGGGATTAAGCCTGCAGCCCGGGCCTGTGCCCTGACCGGGAATCGAACCGTGACCTCCTGGTTTCTAGGTCGATGCTCAACCCCTGAGCCACACCAGCCGAGCTCACACCCGCTCCCTGGGAAGGGGGAATTCAGAGGGAAAGGGGGGGGACAGCCCTGTTTCGCCCCAGGGCCTCCTCCCCAGGGAACACCCCGTGGTTCCGTGTCTGCTCCAGAGCAAAACAAACAGGCAGTGGGCCCCGACCGTCACTTCAAAGAGTATTTTCCTGGGCGGACCCTCAAAGGGTTTGGAAAGAGCCCCTTAGGGATCGGGGTGGGAGGGCAGGCGGGGAAGGGGAAAAGGCGGGTGCTTGGAAGGTGTGGCTCCACCGGCCGGCTCCTCAGCCCTCCTCGGTCTGGCTCGGTGGATAGAGCATCATCAGCCTGAGGACGGAAGTGTCCCGGGTTCGATTCCCGTCAAGGGCCTGCATCTGAATGGCAGGTTCAGTCTCCAGCCCCGGGCGATTCATTGGGTGGGAGGCCACCCATCCGTGTGTCTCTCTCACATCGATGTTTCTCTCTCTGTGTCTCTCCCTCTCCCCCCATCCCTTCCACGCTCTCCCTAAACATAAACGGAGCCGTCACCGGTGTGGCTCAGTGTGGCTAGAGCGTCGTCGGCCTGCGGACTGAAGGGTCCCGGGTTCGATTCCGGGCAAGGGCACAGACCTTGGCGACGGGCACATCCCCAGGGGGAGGCGTGCAGGGGGCAGCCGATGGATGTGTCTAACTCTCTCTCCCTCTCCCTTCCTCTCTGTAAAAACAAACAATCAAACAAAAAATCAATAAAGTATATTGAAAAATATTCGGAAACAAACGCGCGAACGGCATCCTCTCACCAGGAAACCACTGGTCGATGAGGGAGTTGACGTGGTCGGTGATGAAGGCCATGGCCGAGAAGTCCCTCATGTCCGACTGGCAGATGATCTGTATCCCTCCACTTTTCTTCTTCCAGTTCACGTCCGAGGACTCCACGCTGCTCCAGGGGCCAGAGCGGAGTCCCGGGTGACGGGCCGTGCAGGGCCCGGGGACGTCTGCTCGCCTCCGGGGTGAGGACCGATCCCCAGGTTCCTCCCCCCGCCCGCCGGCTCCCTGTGCCCCGGGCAGGACTGTCAGGGGTGGGGAGGGTGGGATCCTGCATGTGTGTATTTCTGTGCATGGCTCTGCCTGGTTCCCCATGAGGCTCCTGACCCAGGGACCCGGACATGCTGAGGGCTTTGCAGCACAGGGACTTGGGTGCCACATCATTTAAAAAAAAAACAAAAACATTAAAACAGCCCTGACCCGTGTAGCTCAGTGGATAGAGCGTCGGCCTGCGGACTGAAAGGTCCCGGGTTCGATTCTGGTCAAGGGGCATGGACCTTGGTTGCGGGCCCATCCCCAGTACAGGGTGTGCAGGAGGCAGCCGATGGATGTTTCTCTCTCATCGACGTTTCTAACTCTCTCTCTGCCTTTCCCTTCCTCTCCGTAAACATATCAATACAATATACGTAAAGCCGAAACCGGTGTGGCTCAGTGGATAGAGCGTCGGTCTGCAGACGGAAGGGTCCCGGGTTCGATTCCGGTCCAGGGGCATGGACCTTGGCTGCGGGCACAACATCCCCAGGTGGGGGGTGTGCAGGAGGCAGCTGGTCGATGTGTCTCTCTCATCGACGTTTCTAGCTCTCTATCCCTCTCCCTTCTTCTCTGTGGAAAATCAATAAAATATATATATATAAAAAAAGTATATATATATAGATACTTAAAAAAATTTAAAAAAGGCTAGTCCACAGGAGCGGCCACAGGCAGGCGGTGCCTCGAGCAAGGCATGATGGGAAAGCTGTGAGCTCCCACACTCTCCCAATGTTCCCCAAACCCTGGGCGCCCGGGGCACCCTCTCTCTCCCCCGCTGCCACCGTGAGCCTCTCTGGGGAGCAGACCCGGGCGCCCGGGGGCCAGCCCCCGCCCCCCGCCCCCGGGGAGGCTCCGGGCGGCCCGGCCCGGCCCCCACCTGAGGTAGCCGCCGTCGAAAGTGACCAGGAGCCCTTCCTGCCAGTAGATAGTCTGGTTCCGCTTCACGCGGAAGGTGCTGCAGCGGTTGCGCTGGGTCCCGGCGAAGCTGTAGATGGTGAGCCTCCGGTGCCGGCCCCGGCTGTGCTTCTTGGTCTCGAACAGCTGCCGCCGCGACGGACAGGCCCGGCATGAGGGCCCCGGGCTCCCCGCCGGGCCCCGAGCTCAGGGCCTTCCCCCCCCCGCCCTCCCCGCTCTGTGCACCCAGCTCTCCCCGCTCTGTGCACCCAGCTCTCCCCCCTCTGTGCACCCAGCTCTCCCCGCTCTGTGCACCCAGCTCTCCCCGCTCTGTGCACCCAGCTCTCCCCCCTCTGTGCACCCAGCTCTCCCCGCTCAGTGCACCCAGTTCTTCCCGCTCTGTGCACCCAGCCCTCCCCGCTCTGTGCACCCAGCCCTCCCCGCTCTGTGCACCCAGCCCTCCCCGCTCTGTGCACCCAACTCCCCCCCCCGTGCACCCAGCTCTCCCCGCTCTGTGCACCCAGCTAGCTGCTCAGGGTTGTGGGCTCAAGCGAGGGTCCTCCCCCAGGGACCGTTCCAGTCTGTCCCTCCCTGATTTTTATTTAATTTTAATTTTAATTTTTTTTTTTTTTTTTACAGAGAGGAAGGGAGAGGGAGAGAGAGTTAGACACATCGATGAGAGGAAAGGAGAGAGATAGAGAGCTAGAAACGTCGATGAGAGAGAAACATCGACCAGCTGCCTCCTGCACACCCCCCACTGGGAATGTGCCCGCAACAGAAATACATGCCCTTGACTGGAATCGAACCCGGGACCCTTCAGTCCGCAGGCCGACGCTCTATCCACTGAGCCACACCGGTTTTGGCTAAAATAATGTTAATAAAAATATTTTTATTGATTTCAGAGAAGAGAGAGAGAGAGAGAGAGAGAGAGAGAGAGAGAGAGAGAGAGAGAAACATCCATGATGAGAGAGAATCATGGATCGGCTGCCTCTTGCACGCCCCACACTAGGGATCAAGCCTGCAACCCGGGCCTGTGCCCTGACCGGGAATCGAACCGGGACCTCCTGGTTCCTAGGTCGACGCTCCACCACGGAGCCAGCCAGGCCGGCCGGGCGGGAAAACGGGTTTTGCGCAAACCCTTCCCGCCAAGGGCATGGCTCTCCCTGGCGGAGAACAGGGCGGCAGGTGCCTTACCTGCGTCCTCCCCGTCCCCGTGCCCCGCTCCCCGCAGAGACACCGCTACCTGGAGGTCCATCTCGGCCAGGCTGATGAGCATCCGCGCAATGAACCGCTGCCAGAAGCCGACGGGCACAAAGCTCATCTTGAACATGCGCTGGATGCTGTTGGCCGCGGGGTGCCGCAGGCCGTGCGTGTCCAGGCCCGGCTTGGACGGGAGAAGGTGCGGCAGGAGGTAGCTGGAACACACCGAGGGCCCCGTGAGGCTTCAGAGGGTCCCGGGTTCGATTCCCGGTGCCCCAGTGGCAGGCTCAACCCCTGGTCCCGGTCGGGGCGCATGCAGGAGGCAGCCCATGGATGTGTCTCTCTCACATCGATGTTTCTCTCTCTCTCTCTCTCTCTCTCTCTCTCCTCTCCCTCTCCCTCCCACTCGCTCTAAAAATGAGAAAAGTATCCCATGAACACAACATAAATAAAAATATCCCCCAAATAAATACATACATACATAAGGGCACTGTGAGTCTTCAGACTCAGTTCCGTGGGGGACCGCTCCCAATGAACTTGGGACGCGGCCGAGGAAAAACAGACACAGCTGCACGGGGCTGGGGGTGGGGGGGGGAGGGGGATGGGGGGACAATGCCGACATGGGGGTCAGGGGCGCGTCTCCGGCTCCCCACGCTGTTTGTTGCTCTTGGCGAACGGAGCCGGCAGGGCCGCCTTTGAAGTCAGAGGAGGCGGTTTGTGCCGAAGGGGGGCGTGCGGCGGGCGCACCCGGCTCTGCAGAAAACAGCTGGGAGCGGGAGGTCCCCCCAAGGGTGGCCCCGAGGGGCAGGCTCAGGGCAGAGCCGTGGGCGTGTCCCTCTCTTTCTTTCTCTCTTTCTTTCTTTCTTTCACTGCAGTCTTCGGAATCATGGAAGCTTGTTGATGGTTGCTTTATTTTTTTACAATATATTTAAAAAAATATATTTAAAAAATAAAATATATTTTTTAAGAAAGGAAAGAAAGAGAAATATACTTTTTAAATATATATATATATATTTTTCTCTTTCTTTCCTTTTTTAAAAAAAATATATTTTATTGATTTTTTTTACAGAGAGGAAGGGAGAGGGATAGGGAGCCAGAAACATCGATGAGAGAGAATCATTGATCAGCTGCCTCTTGCACACTCCCCACTGGGGACGTGCCCGCAACCAAGGTCCATGCCCTTGACCGGAATCGAACCTGGGACCTGCCCCTCCCTCCCCCCCCCCCCTCCTCCTTCTTCCTTCTCCTCCCTCCTCCCTCCTCCTTCTCTTCCCTTCTCCCTCCTCCTCCTCCCCCTCCCTCCTCTTCTCTCCTCCCTCCTCCTCCTCCCCTCCCTCCTTCCCTCTCCTCCCTCTTCCTCCCTCTTCCCTTCTCCCTCCTCCTCCTCCTCTCCCTCCTCACTCCCCCCTCCCTCCTCCTCCCCCTCCCTCCTCCCCCTCCCTCCTCCCCCCTCCGCCCCCTCCCTCCCGGGGCCCGCACCTGTCGTTGGCGACGGGCAGGGCGATCTCGAACTTGGCCAGGAACTGGAAGCACTGCTCCTCGGTCTGCTGCGTGAAGCCGGTGCCCACCAGCAGCAGCCGCAGGTCCGCGGCGCGGATCACGCCGTGCTTGGCCACCGAGCGGGAGCCCCGGACGCTGAAGATGCGCTGCAGGCACTCGGCCAGCCAGACCGGGTCCAGGAAGTAGAGGTTGCGCAGGCCGTGGCTGGTGTCCGGGAAGTGCAGCAGCGCGCCCGTCTCGATGAGGAAGCTGATGGCTGCGGGCGCACGCACACGCACGCACACGCACATACACACACGCACACGCACACGCACGCACACGCGCACACATACACACACGCATGCACACACATGCACACGCACATGCACGCACACGCACGCACGCACACACACGTGCGCATACACGCACACACGCACGCACACACACGCACACACATGCACACACACACGCACACACGCACACGCATGCACACACATGCACACACGCACACGCACACATACACGCACACACGCACACACACCACACACACGCACACATGCACACACACGCACACACGCACACGCACACACACGCACACACACACGCACACACACGCGCACACACACGCGCACACACGCACACACACACGCACACACACATACACGCACACACACCACACACACGCACACATGCACACACACGCACACGCACACGCACACGCACACGTACACACACACGCACACACACGCACACACACGCAGCACACACACATGCACCCGCGCACGCGCACACGCCCACGCCCGCACACACATGCACATGCACACACATATGCACACACACCCGCACACACCCGCACACACATGCACACGCACGCACATGCACATGCACACGCACACGCACACACACGCACACACATACACACACGCACACATACACACACGCACACGCACGCACACACACCCACACGCACGTACACGCACACACGCACACGCACACATGCACGCACACGCACACACACATGCACACATGCACACACATACACACGCACGCACACGCACGCACACACACACAATGCGCACACACACACACACACGCACACATGCGCACACACGCACACACACACCACGCACACACGCACACGCATACACGTCAGACCGATCCCGGGCCCCTTCTGGGGGGGCTGCCCCCTACAGGTGCCAATGATGGATCCCCGTTTCCTCCCCAGATTCCGTCTTTACATTTAAATGTGCTTTTACTGACTTCGGAGCGGGAATGGGAGAGGGAGGAAGAGGGGAGCATCCGTGATGGGAGAGAGTCACGGATCAGCTGCCCCTGCACGCCCCCCGCTGGGGATGGAGCTGGCACTCCGGGGCATGTGCCCTTGGCCGGGAGTCAAACCTGGGACCTCTCGATCCAGGGGCTTATGGCTCTATCCGCTGCGGCAGACCAGGCAGGGCTGGATTCCATCGTGCCAAACTTGATTCATTAAAACTGCGTGCTTCAATGGCTGAGCACTGAGCCATGAACCAGGCGGTTGTGGCCCGATTCCCGGTCAGGGCACAGGTCTAGGGTCGCGGGCTCCATCCCCACTGGGGGGCATGCAGGAGGCAGCCGGTCCATGATTCTCTCACCTCAGGGATGCTTCTCTCTCTCTCTCTCTCTCTCTCTCTCTCTCTCTCTCTCTCTCTCTCTCTTCCTCTCTCTCTCTCTCCCTCAGGAGGCAGCCGGTCCATGATTCTCTCACCTCAGGGATGCTTCTCTCTCTCTCTCTCTCTCTCTCTCTCTCTCTCTCTCTCTCTCTCTCTCTCTCTCTCTCTTCCTCTCTCTCTCTCTCTCCCACAGGAGGCAGCCGATCCATGATTCTCTCACCTCATGGATGCTTCTCTCTCTCTCTCTCTCTCTCTCTCTCTCTCTCCCTCCCTCTGTGTGAAATCATCAGAAACACATGTATATATATATATATATTTAAAAATATATTTTACTGATGTTCCACAGAGAGGAAGAGAGAGGGATAGAGAGTTAGAGACATCCATGAGACACATCCGTCAGCCGCCTCCTGCACACGCCCCACCAGGGAGGGGCCCGCAACCAAGGGGCACATGCCCTTGACCGGAATCAAACCCGGGACCCTGCAGTCAGTCTGCAGGCCGATGCTCTACCGTTAGGGCAGAAACCTATTTTTAAAAAATTAAAATTTGTGACCCCAAACTCAATCCCCAGAGACGGGCACAGAGGGGCGACCCTTCCCCAGGCTCCCTGCGCCCGCGGCCACCACCGTCCCCCCCCCCCCCCGCCGGCCCGGCCCCCCTCTGCCCGCCTGGCCGCTCACCGGACTGCAGGTCCTCGTAGCCGCTGATGTCATTGCCGGGAGTCTGCTCCACCAGCCGCTCCAGCTGCTGATCCGTCAGGTACTGCACGTCGTCGCTCAGTCGCCGGCGCTGGTGCTCGGCCAGCACGGCCTCCCGCAGGCTCAGGTAGCTCCTGGGCACCTGGGGGCGGGGAGGAGGGGGGCAGGCCTGAGCCCCCCGCCCCGGGGCCCGGCCCACCCAAGGCCCGCCTGAGCCCGGAGCAGGCCGGGCCTCCCTGCCCAGCCCTCCTCCTCCCTCCCAGAACGGGCAGCCCTGGGACCCGGAGCCCGCGGTACCCACCAGCCTGCCCACCAGCCGCTGGCAGCCGATGGTGCTGCCCACGTCCCTCATGCTGCACGTGACCTGGAAGATGAGCTGCCGCAGCCCCTCCTGGCCCTCCAGGCTCTTGCAGGAAACCTCGCTGCCAGGGCGGAAGAGAGCCCCCCACGCACACCCCTCTTTTTAAAAAAAAAAGTATCGGCTTCCGCCGAAACCGGTGTGGCTCAGTGGATAGCGCGTCGGCCTGCGGACTGAAGGGCCCCGGGTTCGATTCCGGTCAAAGGGCATGGATCTTGGTTGTGGGTACGTCCCCGGTAGGGGGTGTGCAAGAGGCAGCTGGTCAATGTTTCTCTCTCATCGGCGTTTCTAGCTCTCTGTCCCTCTCCCTTCCTCTCTGCACAAAAATCAATAAAATATATATAAAAAAAAAATAATTATTGGCTTCAGCCGAAACCGGTGTGGCTCAGGGGATAGCGCGTCGGCCTGCGGACTGAAGGGCCCCGGGTTCGATTCCAGTCAAAGGGCATGGACCTTGGTTGCGGGCACATTCCCGGTGGGGGGTGTGCGAGAGGCAGCTGGTCGATGTTTCTCTCTCATCGGCGCTTCTAGCTCTCTCTCCCTCTCCCTTCCTCTCTATAAAAAAAAAAAAATCAATAAAATATGTTTTTTAAAAAAAAAAATGATTGAGTTCAGAGAGGCAGGGAGAGGGAGGGAGGAGGGAGAAACATCCACGAGGAGAGAGGGTCACGGGCTGGCTGCCTCCTGCACGCCCCCTCACTGGGGATGGAGCCTGCCACCCGGGCAGGGGCCCTGACCAGGAATCGAACCCTGACCCCCTCCTGGGGTCACAGGTTGATGCTCAACCCCCTGAGATCGCACGCCCGTGTCCCTCTCACAAATGGGACGGGCCATGCAGTCTCGGCCCTGACCACAGGGCTGTTGGGGTGACCCAGCAAGCAGGCACAGAGCGGGGTGGCCAGGCCTCGCCCTGCCACCACCACCCACCCCCCCCTTCCTGGCTGCTTCTCACCCTCCCGAAGGCCCCTGTCTGCAACCCTTACAGCCAGGAGATGCCTCAGAGGAGCCCAGCCCTTGGGTAGGCGCCCCCCCTGCAGGCGGACCCCAGATACTGCAGGGAAGAGGCACAGGAGAGGGACCAGTGGCCGGGACACTCACTGCAGGTGCTTGAAGGTGATGTCGGGGAAGCCCGTAGCCCTGGAGCCGGAAGGCGAGCGGCAGAGTGCCAGCACGTACGCCCGCAGCGTGGCGATCCTCTCCACCCGGAACTTGCTCTCGATCAGGTCCAGGTGCGTGCCCACCACCAGCACCACGGCGTTGGGGGCCTTGGCCTGCAATGAGGGCACCCCCGCAGGCCCCGGGGCTGTCAGGCACTGACTGAGGGGTGCATGGGCCCCCCCCACCCCCCTCCCGTGACTCCCTCAGGGGCTGGGTTTCTGATCTGGTCAGACAAGGGCAGCTGCACACGTCGCCCTTTTCCCCCCCCAATAGTGAGGGGCCTTTTCAACGAAGGGAGAAGGGCCCTGGCCAGTGTGGCTCCGTGGGTAGAGTGTCAACCCGTGGACTGAAGGGTCCCCGGGTTGGATTCCGGTCAAGGGCACGTCCCTCGGCTGAGGGGGGCAAATCCATCGACGCGTCTCTCTCACGTCGATGTTTCTCTATCTCCGCCCTCCCCTTCCTTCTACGTTCTCTAAAAAAAAAAAAAACCACAAAAAAAACCCCAAAACAAAACAAAAAAAACTCAATGTGAGGCCCTCAGTGGTGTGGCTCAGTGGGCAGAGCGTCGGTCTGCGGACTGAAGGGTCCCGGGTTCGATTCCGGTCAAGGGCATGGACCTTGGTTGCGGGCACATCCCCGGGAGGGGGTGTGCAAGAGGCAGCTGATCGATGTTTCTCTCTCATCGATGTTTCTGACTCTCTCTCCCTCTCCCTTCCTCTCTGTAAAAAAAAAAAAAATCAATAACATATATTTATTAAAAAAAACACAAAAAACAATGGAAAGACAGGCTCGGGCAAGGATTAACCAAAAACTAACAACAACAACAACGACGACAAAAACATGAAATGAAGGTAAAAGCCGCCCAGTGGTTAGCGCGGCCGGCCCAGGCACCGGAGGCTTGTGGTGTGAGTCCCGGCTAAGCGCACACCCGCCTGGGTTGCAGGTTTGAGGTCCGATGCCCCCGGCCCCTGTCGGGGATCATGCTGGAGGCAATCGACGGCTGTGTCTCTCTCACATCGATGTTTCTCTCCCTCTCCCCCTCGCTCCCTCCCTCCCTTCCACTCTCTCTCTCTCTCTCTCTCTCTCTCTCAAAACCAACGGGGGAAAAGTACCTTCCGGTGAGGAGTGAAAACAACAAAAGAAGTGTAAACCATGCCTTTTCTTTTTTAAAATTTCTCCTCTGTCCATCGGGGGGGCGCTCTGGGGGAGCGGCCGGGCCCTGGGGGTGTCCCAGGCCGGAGGCTCACCTCAATGTTGAGCAGCCAGAACTGCAGGCTGGCCACGGCCTCCTCGCCCAGCGCCAGGTTCCACACCACCACGTACAGCGCCTTGTCCGTGAAGAAGCACTGGTTCACGGTGGCCATGCTGGCCGGGCCGCCGATGTCCCACACGCTGAACCCGATGGACTCGACCTACATGGGCAACGGGGCGGGGGGGCCGGGAGGGGCGTGTGACACAAGGCCTCCCCGGCCCCGGCTGGTGTGGCTCAGCGGTTAGAGCACCGCCAAGGGGTCTCGGGCTCGGTTCCCGGTCAAGGACACGTGCCTGGGTGGCAGGTTCCATCCCCGGACCTGGTCCCAGGCGTGTGTGTGTGTGTGTGTGTGTGTGTGTGTGTGGGTGCAGGACGCAGCCAATCGATGTGTCTCTCGCACATCGATGTTTCTCTCTCTCTCTCTCTCTCTCTCCCTTTCATGCCCTCTCTTAAAAAAAATTAATGGATGTCGCCGAAACCGGTTTGGCTCCGTGGTAGAGCGTCCATCTGCAGACTGAAGGGTCCCAGGTTCGATTCCGGTCAAGGGCATGGACCTTGGTTGCGGGCACATCCCCGGTAGAGGGTGTGCAAGAGGCAGCTGGTCGATGTTTCTCTCTCATCGACGTTTCTAACTCTCTAACCCTCTCTCCTCCTCTCTGTAAAAAAAAAAAAAATCAATAAAATATAATAATAAAAAAAAAATTTAATGGAGCCCTCACCGGTCTGGGTCGGTGGATAGAGCGTCGGCCTGCGGACTGAAGGGTCCCGGGTTCGATTCCGGCCAAGGGCCTGCCCCTTGGTTGCGGGCACATCCCCGGGGCGGGGGCGTGCAGGAGGCTGCAGGTCGATGTTCCTCTCTCATCGGTGTTTCTCCCTCTCTCTCCCTATCCGTGCCTCTCTATAAAAACTCAATGAAGAAATATATATAAAAAAAAAAAAATTAAAAAAAAAACAAAAACAAAGGGAAGAAATAAATTCCCTGCGTCCGGCAGGAGCTGGGTGGAAACAGCACGGGGTGGAGGGGTAGGGGGTAGGGGGCTGGGGGCGAACCCTGCCCCCGCCCGCCCCCCCCCCCCCCCCCCCGTCCGGGGCCGCAGACACAGAGGAGGAGAGAGAAGCTGCCTCCCCCCACCCCCAACCTCCCAACCTGCACCCAGACCGGCGCTGACCTTGGCCTTGGCGCCCGCTGGCCGCTGCAGCTCCCAGTTGGTGGTGCGGATGGTGGCCTCGGCCGGCGCCGGCTGGAGGGCGCGCCCTGTCTGCAGCGCCGCCAGCAGCGAGGACTTGCCCTGGCGGGGCGGCCCCACCATGATCATCTTCATCAGCCTGCACTTCTCCGCCCTCCGCAGCTGCGCCCGCAGGTAGAACAGCACGGCCTTGGGGCCTGGGCGCGGGGCGGGGCGGCTCAGTGGTCAGAGCGCCGCCCCCCCGCCCCCCCGAGCAGCCAGGGCCCCCGGTTCGATTCCCAGACAATTGGCACCGACCTCGGTTGCCGGATTGATTCCCCAGCTCCCCCATATGTCTCCCCCCCACCCCCACCCCTCTATCGGGGGCCTGGGTAGGAGACAACCAAGCGGCGTGTCTCTCACATCAGTGTTTCTCTCTCTCTCTCTCTCTCTCTCTCTCTCTCTCTCTCTCTCTCTCTCTCTCTCTCTCTCCCCGCCCGCCTCTCCCCTTCCCTCCCACTCTCCCTGTGAATAAGCGGGAGCCTTCTCCCGGTTTGGCTCCGTGGCCAAAGCCTCCCGCCTGCCCCCTCCTGGGGACCGAGCCCACCACATGGGCGTGTTCCCCGGGGCCAGGAATCGAACCGTGACCTCCAGGTTCACCCCAGGCCGACGCCCTACCCACTGGGCCACACCGTCTCGGCGGTGGGCCTGCTCTGTTTCGCCCGTGTGCTTTACCTTCTTTCCTGATCTCGGCGGGCACGTTGCTGATGTTCAGGTCTTCGATGTCCAGCTGCCAGAGGTTGCCCAGCTGCCCCAGCTCGGCGGGAAGCTCCCTCAGGCCGGGATTGCTGAGGACGGGACACAGGACACGCACACGCACAGGCACACGCACAGGCACACGCAGCAGCCGGTCAGCCTCGGAGGCCGGCGGGGGGCGGGGGGGCACCGAGAGAGAGCCTGCACCCTGAGCTCAACATCCGGGCCCCAGTTTCGAGCATTCCCCTGACATCCTCATCCAAAGCCTTTCTCCCTGGACGGTCAGGGCGGCTCCTCACGGGGCCTCGTCCCCCCACGTTCTCCTCCGGTCACCACCTCAGAGATGATCAATCACCTCCGCTGGCCAGCGTGGCTCAGGGGTTGAGCATCGACCTGGGAACCAGGAGGTCAAGGGTTCGATTCCCGGTCGGGGCACAGGCCCGGGGTGCGGGCTCCATCCCCAGTGGGGGGCGTGCAGGAGGCAGCCGACCCGTGATTCCCTCTCATCATGGATGCTTCTCTCTCTCCCTCTCCCTTCTTCTCTGAAATCAATATAAATACATTAAATAAAATAAGATAAAAACCTACCCTATATATATATATATACATATTTTTTTTAAATAATATTTTTGTTGATTTCAGAGAGGAAGGGAGAGGGAGAGATAGACACATCCCTGATGAGAGAGGATCACGGATCGGCTGCCTCCTGCACGCCCCCCACTGGGGATCGAGCCTGCAACCCGGGCCTGTGCCCCGACCGGGAATCGAACCCTTGACCTCCTGGTCTCCTAGGTCGACGCTCAGCTACTGGGCCACGCAGGCCGGGCAGCTCTCATTATAACTGAGCCGAGTAGCCGAGGCGGCCGCATTGCATCCCTGCGCCCTGCCTCCCCTCCTGCTCGTCCTTGACCAAACCCCGTTCCTGACCCCCTCACCCCCCCAATCCCTGTCTCCCTGGCTGTGCCCGCAGGACGGACGGACGGACGGACGGACGGACGGACGGACGGACGGACTCACTTCCCCAGGTAGAGCTCTGACAGGCTGCGGAGCTGGCACACGGAGGGCGGCACTGCGTCCAGGAGGTTGTCGTTGAGGCAGAGCACCTCCAGGGACTCGCTGAGAAAGGCGGGCAGGTCCAGCGGGCACGCTGCGGGCACAGGGGGAGCAGGGGCCGTCTGAGGTCAGCGGGGGCTGCATCGTGGGGGGCGGGGGGGGACCGGCCCCGCCTCGGAACAAGACGCTCCTGTCCCACCTAGGATGCTCATTCCAGCATTTCCACCACCAGGGGGCCTTAGAGATGCTGCAAAGGTGGGTGGGTGGGTGGGAGGGGGGGACACAAGGTCCTGACCGTGTGGCCCAGGGGTCGGTCAGCAAAACTCACTCGTCCACAGAGCCAAGTAGCAACAGCACAACGATGGACATTTCTCTGGGGAGCCACATCTTTTTTATTTTTATTTATTTACTTTTTAAATTAAAAACATTTTAATATATTTTTTATTGATTTTTTAAAAAATATATATTTTTATTGATTTTTTTTTTACAGAGAGGAAGGGAGAGGGATAGAGAGCTAGAAACGTCGATGAGAGAGAAACATCGACCAGCTGCCTCTTGCACACCCCCCACCGGGGATGTGCCCGTAACCAACGTACATGCCCCTGACCGGAATCGAACCCGGGACCTTTCAGTCCGCAGACCGACGCTCTATCCACTGAACCACACCGGTTTCGGCTTTATTGATTTTTTTTTTTTTCACAGAGAGGAAGGGAGAGGGATAGAGAGGTGGAAACATCGATGAGAGAGAAACATCAACCACCTGCCTCCCGCACGCTCCCCACTGGGGATGTGCCCGCCACCCAGGTACATGCCCTTGACTGGAATCGAACCCGGGACCCTTGAGTCCGCAGGCTGATTCTGCTCTGTCCACTGAGCCGCACCGGTTTCGGCGAGAGGCAGATTTTTGTTTTTTAAACGTAAACGTATTCAAACGCCACGTCTTCAACTCAGACTCGCCCGGGCCATGGTATTTTGTGGAAGAGCCACACGCCGGGGGCCAAAGAGCCGCAGGTGGCTCGGGAGCTGCGGTGTGCCAACCACAGCCCTCGCCAATTTGGCTCAGCGAATAGAGCATCAGCCCCGGGCTGAAGGGTCCCGGGTTCGATTCCTGGTCAGGGGCACATACATGCCCGGGGTTGCAGGCACATCCCCAGTGGGGGGCGTGCGGGGGGCAGCCGATCCATGATTCTCTCTCATCACGGATGTTTCTCTCTCTCCTTCCCTCTCTGACGTCAGTAAAAACGTCAACAAAATAGAAAGACTGACATAGTTAATGCATCTATGGCCGGGCTCACAGCCAGCCTCCAACCCCACACACAGCGGCTACAAGTCTCATCGGCTTGTAAGCAGCGGGGGGGGGGGGGGGGGGTTCATGATAATCTCAGGCCTCAAGCAATGCAATGGGCACTGTTCACCTCCAGGGTTTTCAATCAAACGTGGACACCCCTGGCATTCCCCCCGGGCACTGTGGGGAGGAGGGGAGAGGGAGGAGGAGGAGGAGGAGGAGGAGGAGGAGGAGGAGGAGGCGAAAGCAAGGTACCACCCGCGCAGCATCCTCATCCCCAGCATCCTCATCCCGGGTACCACACACACACCTGTCTCCGTCCCCGACCGCTGGCGCCCTCTGGTGGTGAAGAAGGAAATGCGCTTTGTTTTCAGCCCATCTTCATTTCTGTGGGGAGGAGAGAGAGAGAGAGAGAGAGAGAGAGAGAGAGAGAGAGAAGGAGTTAGGATTTGAGAAAAGCAGGACAAAGCCCTTATTCTCTGGGCCAGGATGGTTTGGCGCCCGAGCCTTCAGAGAGAAGGGAGAGATTCCACCGAGCTGCGGACGGACGGACGGACGGGGAAGGGTCCCCGGTCACAGCCTGCGGATGAGGCCAGCTGTGAGCACGAGGTTTTTTGGGGAAAAGCAGCCAGAGGAGGCGACCTCAGGCCGACCCTGACGCCATGGGTGAACGCCCGGTTCCCAGGTCGACGCTCAACCACGGGGCGACGCCAGCGGGGAGATTTTCTTCACCGTTTTCCTCAGTCTCTCGCTCACATCCATGTTTCGCTCTCTCTCTCTCCTTCTCTCTCTAAAAACCATTCAATCTGTGTGCCTCCTGCTCAGCAGTTGGCAAAAAACGTGAAAAGCTTCCCCTCGCCCCTCCCCGTATTCATTGTATGAATTCATCTTAAAATAGTCCTTTTATCCATTCATTTGTTTTTTTAAAAATGTGTTTTTATTGATTTCAGAAGGGGGAAGGGAGAGGGAGAGAGAGAGAAACATGGATGGTGAGAGAGCATCATGGATCGGCCCGCCTCCTGCGCGCCCTCTAGTGGAGATGGATCCCACCGCCCGGGCCTGTGCCTCTGACCGGGATTCGAACCGTGACCTCCTGGTTCACAGGCCGACGCCCAGCCATGGAGCCACGCCGGCCGGCCGGGAAAATGTCCGATGTGGAAGCCCCCGGACTGGGCCCCTCTGTGATGGCCGCCTACCCAGGGAGCGAGACCCACCCTGATGGACGGCTGGGGGGCCGGGGAGGCCCCACACGTCTTGGGACTGGTGGGGCCGAGGCTTGCTTACTTGCCAAACTGGTTTCTGGAGAGGTCCAGCGTCTTGAGCTGCGTGCAGGTCCACTTCTCTGGAGGGGGCACCGCCATCAGCTGGTTTCCCTGCAACTTCAAGGACAGCAGGGCCTGGGGCAGAGAGGGAGGGAGGCAGACATGCCGTGTACACACCAAAGAGGGCCCGGCTGGCGTGGCTCCTTGGCGGAGCATCAACCTAGGGACCAGGAGGTCACGGTTCGATTCCTGGTCAGGGCACAGACTGGGGGGAGAGGGAGGGGGGCGTGCAGGAAGCAGCCGGTTCATGATTCTCTCTCCTCATGGATGCTTCTCTCTCTCTCCCTCTCCCTTCCTCTCTGCAATCAATACAAATAAGTACCTTAAAAAAAAATATATATATATTATTGATTTTTTTACAGAGAGGAAGGGAGAGGGAGAGAGAGTTAGAAACATCGATCAGCTGCCTCCTGCACGCCTCCCCCCCCCCCACTGGGGATGTGCCCGCACCCCAGGCCTGTGCCCTCGACCGGGAATTGAACCGTGACCTCCTGGTTCACAGGTCGACGCTCCACCCACGGAGCCACGCCGGCCGGGGGCGGGAGGGGGGGGGGACAGGAGCTGAGCTCTCCTTCCCTGCCGCCCGCGTCTCGGAGCCCCAGGCGAAGGGGACGGGGTGGTGTGTGTTCCCACCAGCCGGGAGGGACTCACGTCCAGCTGGAAGAGGCCCGGGGGCACCTCTCGGAGCGCGTTCTCGGAGAAATCCACCTCCCGCAGGTGGTTCTTCCAGAACACGGCCATGCGGTCCGGCAGGCTCTCCAGGGCGTTGTGGGACGCCTTGCAGCATTTCTAGCCGTTTGCCGAGAAAGAGAGAGACGGGATTAGCTATGTCCGCCCCCCTCTGCCCCCCCTGGATTTGTAGAGAGAATGGGCAGTGGGGGGAGAGAGAGAGAGAGAGAGAGATAGAGAGAGAGAGAGAGAGAGAGAGAGAGAGAGAGAGAGAGGGGAGAGAGAGGGATATCCATGTGAGATAGACACACCGCAGACTGGGGCTGGGAATCGATCGCACCTGTGACCCAGGCACGTCACCCTGACCCGGAAACGCACGCAGGACCCTTGGGTGTGCAGGCCGTCCTTCTAACCATTGTACCACACCCTCCGGGGCTGAATTCACTTATTTTTTTAATTTATTATTTTTTGTAATTATATTTTATTGATTTTTTTTTTTTTTTTTTTTTACAGAGAGACAGTTGAGAGGAATAGAGAGCTAGAAACATCAATAAGAGAGGGACATGGACCAGCTGCCTCCTGCACACCCCCCTCCTGGGGATGTGCCCGCAACCAAGGACCATGCCCTTGACTGGAATCGAACCTGGGACCCTTGAGTCCGCAGGCCGACGCTCTATCCACTGAGCCAAACCGGTTTCAGCTGAACTAGCTTTTTAAACATTTCGGTGCCTACAAGAAAGACATTCCAATTATTATTATTTTTTTTTTAAATTAGACATCTAGCCCTAGAGAGGTCTCAGACCTGCTGAGAGAGGGTCCCGTGTTCGATTCCTGGCCAAGGGCACGTCCTTCCATTGCAGGCTCGGTCCCGGGCCCGGGTTGGGGCATGTGCAGGAGGCAACCGATCGATGTGTCTCTCTCACATCCATGTCTCTCTCTCTCTCTCTCTCTCTCTCTCTCTCTCTCTCTCTCTCTCTCTCTCTCTGAAAACCGGTGGGAAAACTTCCTCTCTGTGACAGACGGGGTTCAAGGAGAGGCGACAGGCTGTGCCCGTCCCGTTTCCCTCGGGGAAGGGATGGAGACGGGGCTCAGGGGCGGTGGGGAGAGAGGGCGGGGGACCCCTCTCCCATCTCCTCCCTCCGGCCCAGAACATCTGGCCCATTGTCCTGGGAGAGAATGCAGCCATTCAGCCCGGGCTCTGGACGGCAGCCGGGTTCCCACAGGCAGATGTTTGAACTGGACGCCTCGGGGCGGCTGACGGAGAGTTTCCTGGCCTGGGACCCACAGCCGGGGGGAGGCTTCCTCTGCCGTCGGTCCGTCCGCGGCATCGAGCCAGCTTCCCAAGAGACAGACAGACGCTCCGCGTCCTTGGCAGGGTGACCACGGAGCCCGGCTATTTCTTCCGTGTTTCTATTTATTTATTTTGTTAATCTTTGACCCGAGGATACGGCTCCCAGTGGTTTTTAGAGAGAGAGGGGGGAGGAGGGCCTCTCCGGGGTGGCTCAGTGACCTCTGAACCAGGAGGTCGGGTTGCGGGCTCCATCCCCAGGAAGGGGCGTGTGCAGGAGGCGGCCGATCCTTGATGCACTCTCATCATTGCTGTGTCTGTCTGTCTGTCTGTCTGTCTGTCTCTCTCTCTCTCTCTCTCCCGGTCCCTTCCTCTCTGAAATCAATAAAAATGTATTTCTTGCCAACACCGGTGTGGCTCAGTGGATAGAGCATCGGCCTGCAGGACTGAAAGGTCCCGGGTTCGATTCCGGTCAAGGGGCATGCACCTTGGTTGCGGGCACATCCCCAGTGGCGGGGGTGGGGGGGGTGGGGGGTGGGTGTGTGTGTGCGCAAAAGGAAGGTGATCGGTGATTCTCTCTCTCATCGACGTTTCTAACGCTCTATCCCTCTCTCTCTTCCTCTCTGTGAAAAATCAATAAAATATATATATATTTTTTAAAAAATGTATTTTTTTTTTGCCGAGACCGGATTGGCTCAGTGGATTGAGCGTCGGCCTGCGGACTGAAAGGTCCCAGGTTCGATTCCGGTCAAGGGCATGGACCTTGGTTGCGGGCACATCCCCAGTAGGGGGTGTGCAAGAGGCAGCTGGTCGGTGACTCTCTCTCATCGATGTTTCTAACTCTCTCTCCCTCTCTCTTCCCCTCTGTAAAAAAAATCAATAAAATATATATTAAAAAAATAAAAAAATAAAATAAAAAATAAAATAAATAAAATAAAAATAAAAAAATGTATATATATTTTTTAAAGAGTGGAAGGAAAAGAGAGAGGAGGAGAGAAAGAGAGAGAGAGAGAAACATCGATGTGAGAGAGACACAGCCATGGGTTGCCCCCGTGCGGGCCAGGGATGAACCTGCAACCCAGGTACATGCCCTGGACCGGGAATCGAACCGGTGACCTCCGGGCCACGCCGGCCGGGCCCGAGGGACCTTTCCGGTGAGTGACAGACCGTCCGGAGGCCTCACACGGACTGCCGGCCCGATACTCACCAGCGGGCAGGCCCAGGCGTCCGGGAACGCCTTCAGCTTATTCCGGGAGACGTTCAGGGTGTGGAGCGACTTGAAGGCATGAAGGACCGTTGCCGGGAGCTCGGTCAGCCTGTTCTCGGAAACGTCCAGCTCCTGCAGCTTCCGCAGGCCGATCCAGTTGGTGGCTGGAGGGGGGTGCAGGGCAGGAAAAGGGTCAGAAGGCCCCCCCTCAGGAAGGAAGGACCATCGAGCCCGGTGACGGGGGCGGGGCGGGGGGGGTGGGGACGGACATACCGCTCTCTTCCTCAAACAGCTTCTCTAAGTAGTTCTTGGAGGCCGTGAGCTTCTGCAGTTTGGAGAGATGCAAGAGTCCGGGCGGGAGGTGGGCCAGCCTGTTGCTGGAAATGTCCACTTCCAGGAGCCTGAGGCGGGGGAGAGGGGAGGGAGGCGGCGGGGACGGGGGGAGAGGGGACACGCTCCTGGTCACTGCCTCTGCAGACACCCAGGCCCGCCCTTTCTCCTTATGCAGGCTCGAGGCTCAAAGAGTGTGTGCGTGCAACATGCAGCAAGAGACCGGGCCGGTGTGGCTCAGGCGCTGAGCGTCGACTCAGGAACCAGGAGGTCAGGGTTCGATTCCCGGTCAGGGCACAGGCCCGCGGTGTGGGATCCATCCCCAGTCAGGGGGCGTGCAGGAGGCAGCTGATCGATGGTTCTCTCTCTCTCCCTCTCCCTTGTGCACTGATACTAATTTTTTTTTTTTTTTTTAAATTAGCCGAAGCCTGTTTGGCTCAGTGGTAGAGCGTTGGTCTGCGGACTGAAAGGTCCCAGGTTCGATTCCGGTCAAGGGCATGTACATTGGTTGCAGGCACACCCCCGGTAGGGGGTGTGCGAGAGGCAGCTGGCCGATGTTTCTCTCTCATCGACGTTTCTAGCTCTCTCTCTCTCTCTCCCTTCCCCTCTGTTAAAAATCAATAAAATATATTTTTAAAAAAAGTATATATATTTAGAGCTGGGATTGGGTCTAAACGGGCAGGTGGGCATCTCTTTCACAACCCAGGACTGTTGGCTCCCAACGGCTCGCCTGCCTGCCTTCCTGATTGCCACTGCCTGCTTCTGCCTGCCAGCCTGATGGATGTCTAACGGCTCCCCTGCCAGCCTGATTGCTCCTAACCACTTCTGTCTGCCAGCCTGGTCAACCCCTAACCACGCCCCTGCCAGCCTGATGGATGCCTAATTGCTCCCCTGCCAGCCTGATTGCCCCTAATCACTTCTGTCTGCCACCCTGATCACCCCTAACCACTCCCCTGCCAGCCTGATTGCCCCCTAACCACTTCTGTCTGCCAGCTTGGTCAACCCCTACCCACGCCCTGCCAGCCTGATGGATGCCTAATTGCTCCCCTGCCAGCCTGATTGCCCTAACCACTTCTGTCTGCCAGCCTGATCACCCCTAATCACTCCCCTGCCAGCCTGATGGATGCCTAACTGCTCCCCTGCCAGCCTGATTGCCCCTAACCACTTCTGTCTGCTAGCCTGATCACCCCCTAACCACTCCCCTGCCAGCCTGATTGCCCCTAACCACTTCTGTCTGCTAGCCTGGTCAACCCCTAACCACGCCCCTGCCAGCCTGATGGATGCCTAACTGCTCCCCTGCCAGCCTGCTTGCCCCTAACTGCCCTCCCCTGCAGGGCTGATCGCCTCCAACTGCCCTCTCTTGCAGGCCTGGTCCCTCTCAACTGCCCTCCCTTGCAGGCCTGGTCCCTCTCAACTGCCCTCCCTTGCAGGCGTGGTGTCTCCCAGCTGCCCTCTCCCGCTGGCCATCTTATGGCGGCCCTCTTGTGTCCCCACATGGGGGCGGCCCTCTTGTGTCCCAACATGGGGGCGGCCCTCTTGTGTCCCCACATGGGGGCGGCCCTCTTGTGGGTTGGAGTGACGGTCGAATTGCATATCCCTCTTTTATTAGATGGGATTGTTAGATGGGATAGAGGCCCGGTGTACGGGTGCGTGGGGGACGGCCCGTTGGCCCCAAAGGGCGCCCCGGATCGGGGCGGGGGTCCCCCCGGGGCCCGAGGGGGGCCCACCTGGAGCAGATGATCTCGTCGGCAGACTGCACGCCGGGCAGCTCGCCCAGAAGGTTGTCGGCGAGGTTGAGCCTGCGCAGGTTGATGAGGCCCCAGGGCACCACGGAGGGCAGCGAGGCCAGGCAGTTGGCGGACAGGTCGAGCTCGGTGATCTGGCAGGAGATGTCAATGAGCCAGTCCAGGTCCACCCAGGGCAGCTTGAGGCGGGACCACTTCACACGCAGAGGCTGGGCGGGCGGGCGGGGAGGGAGGGAGACAGACAGACAGACAGACAGACGTCATCGGCGGCAGGGCCCTGAGCCCGTGGCCGGCACCCTGCGGCGCGCGAGCCACCCGCGGCTCTCTGGCCCCTGGACTGCGGCTCTTCCACAAAACACCACGGCCCGGGCGCGTCTGTGTTGACGAAGTGGCGTCAGAAGATGTTTAAGGTTTTTTTTTTGTTTTTTTAAAAAATATATTTTATTGATTTTTTTTGTACAGAGAGGAAGAGAGAGGGAGAGAGAGTTAGAAACGTCGATGAGAGAGAATCATCGACCAGCTGCCTCCTGCACGCCCCCCACCGGGGATGTGCCCGCCACCAAGGCACATGCCCTGGACCGGAATCGAACCCGGGACCTTTCAGTCCGCAGGCCGACGCTCTGCCCACTGAGGCACACCGGTTTCGGCAGAAGTTTAAGTTTAAAAAATGTGGCTCTCCAAAGAAATTTTAATCACCGTACTGCTGAGATTTGGCTCTGTGGACTCATGAGTTTGCCGACCACTGGCCTAGCCCTTTTGGCTCAGTGGATAGAGCGTCGGCCTGCGGACTGAAGGGTCCCGGGTTCGATTCCGGTCAAGGGCATGTGCCTTGGTTGCAGGCACAACCCCAGTAGGGGGCGTGCAGGAGGCAGCTGATGGATGTGTCTCTCTCATGGATGTTTCCAACTCTCTATCCCTCTCCCCTCCTCTCTGTAAAAAGTAAATAGAATAGATTTATATAAAAAAATTGGCAGCGGTGACTCATTTCCCTATATGCCTACATGACCACTAGGTGGCGGTGCGTGTCCGGTCTGCAACTCCTTAGCTAAGCAGTCCTACTCAGAACTCTCAAAGCTAAGAACCAGGAGGTCCCTGGTTCGATTCCCGGTCAAGGGCACTCACCTGGGTTGCAGGTTCGACCCCGGGCCCCGGTGGGGCGAGTGAGGGAGGCAACCAATTGTTGTGTCTCTCTCACATCGGTGTGTCTCTCTCTCCTCACTCCCTTCCGCTCTCTCTAAAAACCAACGGGGGGAAAAAATCCTTGGGTGAGGAGAACACACATACACACACTCACACACACACACACACCCCTACATACACACCACCCCATACACACACACACACACACACACACACACCTACATACACACCCACCCCATACACATACACACACACACACACACACACCTACATACACACCACCCCATACACATACACACACACACACACACACACACCTACATACACACCACCCCATACACACACACACACACACACACACCTACATACACACCCACCCCATACACATACACACACACACACCTACATACACACCACCCCATACACATACACACACACACACCTACATACACACCCACCCCATACACACACACACACACACCTACATACACACCCACCCCATACACACACACACACACACAACACACACACACATGCATACACACACATCCCACCTCACCCCACCCACATACACCCTCCACACACATTCACACATACACACACACCTACACACACACCATCCCATACACAC
This sequence comes from Pipistrellus nathusii, assembly GCA_963693515.1. Taxonomy (NCBI): domain Eukaryota; kingdom Metazoa; phylum Chordata; class Mammalia; order Chiroptera; family Vespertilionidae; genus Pipistrellus; species Pipistrellus nathusii. The sequence continues at coordinate 10,150,051 of OY882878.1, read as the reverse complement.
ACACACACAACACAACACACACATATATACACACAACACACACATACACGCACACACCACATACACACAAAACACACATATATGCATACACACATGCATACACACACCCCACCCCACCCCACCCACATACACCCTCCACACACATCCACACAACACATACACACACATACATACACACCCACCCCATACACATACACACACAACACAACACACACATATACACACACACACACACATACACCCCCCCCCCCCCAAGGACGAGGCAACTACTTCAGTAAGGTCACTGCCAGTCGAGTCCGGGGCGTTTTCCAGCCTTGCACACACATGGGGGCAAAGCACCCTTCTCCTGCCTGACATTCCAAACCCCAAATGCCGCTTCCACCCCCCCCCCCGCCCCCCGGCGCCTGGAGAGGCAGGCACACCTACCTCCGGCTCCTCACTCATCGCTGGACCCCGGGACGGAGCCCTCCCTCCGCCGGCCGCTCGGAAGGACTGGGCCGTCCCAGGTTCGAGACCCAGGCAGCCGGGCACGCCCACCGCCGGGCGCCGCCTCCTGAAGGTCACTGAGCCAGGAAGGGAAAGGCCCAGGTGACAGGGGAAGCCCGGGACCTTCTCACGCCAGCGCCCCGCCCCCCCCCCCAGTTTCATTTTCTCTTTGGGGTCTACACAGATGGACATGCCAACGACGTCCATTTAAAAAAATATACTAGTGCCCAGGTGCATGGAATTCATGCACGGGGCTGGCGGGGGGGGGGGGTCCCCCTCAGCCTGGCCTGCACCCTCTCCAATCTGGGACCGCTGGCTCCTAACTGCTCACCTGCCTGCCTGCCCGACTGCCCCTAACCACTCTGCCTGCCGGCCTGCTTGCTCCCAACTGTCCTTTCCCCCCACGGCCTTCTCGCCCCAACTGACCCCCTACCGCAGGCCTGATCACCCCCACCTGCCCGCCCCTCCTGGCCTGATCGCCCCTAACCGCCTCTACCTCGGCCCCACCACCACGGCTTTGTCCGGAAGGTCTCCCAGTCTAATCAGTATATTACCCTTTTAATTAATATATATATATTTGAAAATTGATTTCAGGAAGGAAGGGAGAGGGGGAGAGAGAGAAACGTCCATGATGAGAGAGAATCGTCCATCGACTGCCTCCTGCATGCCCCCGCTACTGGGGATGGAGCCCCAAACCCAGGCCTGTGCCCTTGACCGGGAATCGAACCCTGACCTCCTGATTCACAGGTCGGTGCTCAACCGCTGATCCACACCATCTTTAACAACCCTAACCCTAACCCTAACCCTAACCCTAAATTCGAATGACACGTCCCGGATAAGGTGGACAGCTGCCATCTTGTCAAACTCACGTAGCCTTATGCAGAGTCTCTCAAACGCGACACAGAACTGTAGCTATCGGTTCAGCTGCACGTCATCGGTGCCAGCTCTGTCCATAAAATACCGATGGGCCCAACCCAACAGTAAAAAAAAAAAAGCCAGTGAGCAAGTACTACAGACACCAGAGCGCCATCATCCGTCACCCTCCTTCAGGCCATGAACAAGCAGAGCAGGAAAACCTCCAGAAACACAGCACCAGCTGCCCACGTGGGGCTGGACACCGGCCAGCAAACTTTCCCAAGGAAAGCTCTGAGCCAGAGGAAATTACCCGGAAAGCACCTGCGTCTGACCACAGCCTGTTTCCCAGGAAACCCGCGGCACACGCCCGCGCCAAGCTGACGTCGAGACCTTTTAAAAATCAGGAACAAGACAGACCGGTGTTTGGTGTGTGCACCAGGAAATATTTCGCTTTTGGAGTACCAGAAAAATAGGTCTATGTGTGTTATGCTTATTAATTCGTGCAGTTATTCGGTGTCTGGTAAAGTTAATATTCAAGAGAGAATATTAATGTTTTATTTAAAACGTTCGATTATTTTTGTTAACGCTTACTTATTTCAGCCTTTTGTATTCAGCATGTCTCTATCAAAATAAACCTACATTTCTATGGAAAAAAAAAACCAAGAAAAACAAAACAAAAGACAGACTGGTGTATCCTTAGGATGAGTCCACTTTTTAAAAAAAGTATTCATTTTTTACAGAGAGGAAGGGAGAGTCAGAAACATCGATGAGAGAGAAACATCCATCAGCTGCCTCCTGCACACCCCCCACCGGGGATGTGCCCCCAACCAAGGCACATGCCCTTGACCGGAATCGAACCCTAGACCCTTCAGTCTGCACACTGATGCTCTATCCACCGAGCCAAACTGGTTAGGGCTCTTTTCTATTTCTAAAAACAAATATATTTTTAGCCGAAACCGGTGTGGCTCAGTGGGTAGAGCGTCGGCCTGCGGACTGAAGGGTCCCAGGTTCGATTCCGGTCAAGGGCATGGACCTTGGTTACAGGCACATCCTCGGTGGGGGTGTGTGTGTGTGTGTGTACAGGAGGCAGCAGATCGATATTTCTCTCTCATGGATGTTTCTAGCTTTCTATCCCTCTCTCTTCCTCTCTGTAAAAAAAACTCAATAAAATACATTTTTAAAAAAAATATATATATTTTCTACTGACGTCAGAGAGGAAAGGAGAGGGAGAGAGATAGAAACATCCACGAGGAGAGAGAATCATGGATCGGCCGCCTCCTGCACGCCCCCTCCTGGGGATGGAGCCTGTGAACCCGGGCGTGTTCCCTGACGGGGAATCGAACCCACGACCTCCTGGTTCACAGGCCGATGTCTCACCGCTGAGCCACCCAGGCCGGGCCCCATCCCGTCTTCTCTCTCCCTCGGCTTCTCGGCGGGCAGGGAGCACTCACCACTTTCCCCGCGCAGCTGCCGGGCGGGGCGCTGGCCTCGATGAAGTACCTCCGGAGCAGGTGCTTGCTGGGGTCCGGGCTGTCCAGTAAGATGTAGGAGCAGAAGAAAGCACCATGGCGGAGCAGGAATATGGCGATGGCTTCGTTGCCTGGGGGGGGGGGGGGGAGAAGGCAGAGAGGGGACCCTTAGGCCGCCTCAGACCCCACACCCGTCCCGCACCGCCACCCAGCACCCGGCCACGGAACACCAAACAGGTCCCACGTGTGCTGGGTCACGGGGGGCCCGCTGATCCGGGCGGATGCGTCTGGGACTCTGCCCTTAGCGGGCCCGCCTGCATCGGTGCCACTGGCCACAGCCCACCCCGTCCTTCAAATCCCCTTGTCGGGGTGACCCTGGGCAGGCATACGGGAGGAGGCAGACATTTGGGTAAAGGCACGGCCACCAGCCGTGCGTGGTGGCTCAGGGGTGGAGCATCGGCCTAGGAACCGGGAGGTCACGGGTTCGATGCCCGGGGTTGTACGCTCGATCCCCAGCAAGGGGGCGTGCAGGAGGCAGGGGATCCGTGATTCTCTCTCGTCGTGGATGTTTCTCTCTCCCTCTCCCCCTCTCCCTTCCTCTCTGACATCCATAAAAACACGCGAAACAGCCCCGACCGGTGTGGCTCCGTGGATGGAGCGTCGGCCTGCAGACAGGAGGGTCCCGGGTTCGATTCCGGTCAAGGGCAGGTACCTCGGTGGCGGGCACATCCCCAGTAAGGGGGGTGTGCAGGAGGCAGCGGATCGATGATTCTCTCTCATCCATGTTTCTCCCTGTCTATCCTTCTCCCTTCCTGTCTGTAAAAAATCAATAAAATATATATATATATATTTTTTTTAAAAAAAAATAATAAACCAAACACATTAAACAAACAAACAAACAAACAAACAAATAGCAGGAGTCGCAAACTCTCCGTGCAGGCGGCAGACAGGCGGGGGTCAGAGTGGAGACACAGTCTCAGATCTCAAAACCGTGCCGGTTCCCACGAATGAGACTGCACGGAGGGGGTAGGTTTTGGGGGGGGGGGTCCTCACCTGCCTTGATGGCCGCGTACAGGGGCAGGCGGACGATGACGGGGAACTCGTTTTTCCTGACGGCGTAGCTCTCGGGGTCGGCCCCGTAGGTCAGCACCAGCAGTTTCACCAGCTCCAGGTGGCCTTGCTGGCAAGCCAGGGCCAGCAGCCAGTTGAGCAGCCGCTGGAGGCTGCAGGGACCTGGGCGGGAGAGGGAAGGGCGAAGGGACAGTGGCCCCCAGAGGGCACTGGTGGCTCCTCCTCCTCCTCCTTTTTTTTTTTTTTTTTTAAAAAAATATATATTTTATTGATTTTGTACAGAGAGGAAGGGAGAGAGATAAGAAAGTTAGAAACGTCGATGAGAGAGAGTCATCGATCAGCTGCCTCTTGCACACCCCCTACTGGGGATGTGCCCGCAACCAAGGTACATGCTCTTGACCGGAATCGAACCCGGGACCCTTCAGTCCCCAAGCCGACGCTCTATCCATGGAGCCAAACCGGTCTCGGCATGGCTCCTCCTTTCGAAGGCAAGCATTCAAAACGTTAGATACCGAGCCGGGCGGGTGTAGCTCAGGGATGGGGCGTCGGACCCACGTGTGTGCGGGGTGGGGGGGTGGGGGGAGGTTCTTGTTAGCAAAGGGCCCTGTGTGGCTGCACTGGAGCACGTCCTTGAAGCCTGCCCTCCCCCTGCCCACCCCAAAAATAGCCGAATTTTCAATGAGCACCGGTGCAGCAATGCCTCAGCCTCTAATTGCAGCAATGCCTGCACTTTTGTACAATATGGCAGATCCGAGGCCGCCAGGGGGAGCTAAAGGGGACCGGAGCACCCCGAGTCTACGAGGAGAAAAAAAAATTGCTTGTGACTACAAAAGCAACATCACATGGCCCTTCCAACACAGGTACCACGATTCAGTGATAAAAAACAAACAACTGAGCTCTGGAGGGGACTTGGGTGCGTCGTTAAGGTATCCATCGGGGTCCAACCACTGCAACCGACGTAGCACCTTCATACACAGGGGGGTGTGTATGGGGATTCCCCACTAGATTTTATTAAAAAACAACATAGCCAAAAAAAAAAACACACCACAAAACAAAAACAAAACAAAAAACAACATAGCCGAAACCGGTGTGGCTCCGTGGATAGAGCGTCGGCCTGCGGACTGAAAGGTCCCGGGTTCGATTCCGGTCAAGGGCATGTGCCTTGGTTGCGGGCACATCCCCGGTCCCGGTAGGGGGTGTGCAAGAGGCAGCTGGCTGACGTTTCTCTCTCATCGATGTTTCTAGCTCTCTATCCCTCTCTCTTCCTCTCTGTGTAAAACCCATAAAATATATTTTAAAAAAATAAGTAAATAAAAAGAACAACCTAGATTCCTTCCGTGTAAGCACGGGAGCTCTCGATGGGTAAGCGTGAGAGGGAGTGAGCCTTTTGGGGTACAGCCTCCTCCACGTCCAAGGCCCGTCTGGTTCCCGAAGAGGGTCCCCAGGTGTGGACCTACCTCGGAAGGACTCCAGCAGCTCCTGCACCACGTCCGTGTGCCCCAAGTGTGCAGCCACCACCGCGGGGTTGTCGTCCGTGGGCTCGGTGGGCAGCTCCACCTGCCTCTCGGTGACCAGGTGCCGGACGGCCTGCAGGTCCCCGTGGGCGGCCGCCGCGCTCAGGAGCTGGCCCTGGCCGGAGCAGAGAGCAACGGGACCGTCCTCAGGGATGGCCCAGAGGGTCGCTTTGTGAGAATTAGGAAGACGAGGGCCCAGCCGTGTGGGAGGGCGCCCCCTCCTGGCCACCGGCGGCCGCGCAGGACTTGAAACGTGGCCCCCGCAAAACCAGAGGTGCCCAGGGTGGGGGAGGCACACGTGATACCCAAGACAGGGCCCCCCCCCCCCCAAAAAAAAAAAGGGCAAAGGAGCCAGGACCGGTGTGGCTCAGAGGATAGAGCATCGGCCTGCAGACGGAAGGGTCCCGGGTTCGATTCCGGCCAAGGGCATGGACCTTGGTTGCGGGCACATCCCCCCCCTCCAATAGGGGGTGTGCAGGAGGCAGCTGGTCGATGTTTCTCTCTCATCGACGTTTCTGACTTTCTGTCCCTCTCCCTTCCTCTCTGTAAAAAAAAAAAAAATAAAAAAAAATCAATAAAACATATATATATTTAAAAAAAAAGGGCAAAGGAGCTCATCAATAACTGTCATGTTACTATTAATTACCTTTAAAAGGGATATCTTTTTTTTTTTTTTTTTAAATCATCACTCGAGGATAGTTAAAAAGAAAAATTGGCCCCAGCTGGTGTGGCTCAGTCAGTAGAGAGAGCGTCGGCCTGCAGACAGAAGGGTCCTGGGTTCGATTCCGGCCAGGAGCACAGGCCCGGGGTGCAGGCTCGGTCCCCAGTGTGTGTGTGGGGGGCATGCAGGAGGCAGCCGGTCCATGATTCTCTCTCCTCATGGATGTTTCTCGCTCTCTCCCTTCCTCTCTGAAATGAATAAAAAAATATTAAAAAAAAAAAAAAAAACCCCAGAGCAGCCCTAGCTGGTGTGGCTCAGTGGACTGAAGGGTCCCGGGTTCAATTCCGGCCAGGGGCACAGGCCCGGGGTGCAGGCTCGGTCCCCAGTGGAGCGGGGGGGGGGGGGAGGCATGCAGGAGGCAGCCGGTGCATGATTCTCTCTCCTCATGGATGTTTCTCTCTCTCTCTCTCTCTCGTTCCCTCTCCCTTCCTCTCTGAAATCAATAAAAATAGATTTTGAAAGAAAACCCCAGCCCAGGGGTTTGATGTCCATGGCGACGATGTGCATGTCTCACGGGAGCCGCAGCCGGGGTCCACGCCGGGCGCCCGTGCTGGCCGGACGGAGGGGCCGGGGCGGACCCACCTTCTCCCGAGGCGAGGCGCCCTGGTCGCAGGCTTCCCGGATCAGGCGGCGGGCCCGGCCGGTGTCGCCCTGCTTGTACGCCGCGTGGATGTTTTCCGTCCCGGGACCCAGCCCCGGGGGGGCGCCGTCCAGCGTGGCCAGCTTGCTGCCCATGTCCCCGGCACCTGGTGGAGGGAGGCACACGGGAATCATGAGAAAGGTTTTGTTGTTGTTGTTGTTGTTGTTGTTGTTGTTTTTGGAAATATATATATTTTTTTTTGCCCTGGCTGGTGTGGCTCAGTGGATAGAGCGCTGGCCTATGGATTCAAGGGTCCCAGGTTCGATTCCTGATCAGGGCCCATGCCTGGGTGGCCCAGGGCACATCCCCAATGGGTGTGTGTGTGTGTGTGTGTGTGCAGGAGGCAGCTGGTCGAGGGTCCTCTCTCATCGGCGTTTCTAACTCTCCGTCCCTCTCCCTCCCTCTCTGTAAAAATTCAATAGAATATATTTTTTAAAATAATGATAATAAAATAAAATAAACATCTACCCACGCACGGCTCTCCGCAGAACGCACGCAAGCCACCCCTGGGCTGCGACTGACCTGGTCACAGCGGGTTGAGGGCCTTCGGGGAGACCCGGGTGGCGGCGGCCGGAGGGGAGGGGGAGTGGGGGGCCGGGACGGACCCTGCAGGCAGGTCGCCCCCTCCTGGGCCCGGGTCCGCCCCGCCCCCGGCCGGCCGGCTTCCGCTCCAGGATGCTGCCACCCGGGCGGCGGCTCCGGGCTCAGCTGCTGGCAGCGTCACCTCTGGATCCGGTTACGGCGAAACCCAACCCGCCCTTCCTCCGGGCGATGGAGGGCGGCTGACCCCGGGGACCCTCACGGTCACTGCTCCCCGCGCCAGGCGGCGGGCCCTCCGACCCTGGCACACGCACACACTCACACGCACACACACACACATTCACACGCACACACACACACACACACTCACACGCACACTCACACGCACACTCACACACACACTCACACACACACACACTCACATGCACACACACTCATACACTCACACTCACACTCACACTCACACTCACACACTCACACACTCACACGCACACACACACACACACTCACACACACACACACTCACACGCGCACACACACACACTCACGCACACACACTCACACGCACGCACACACACACGCACATGCACACACACATTCACACGCACACACACACACACGCACATGCACACACACATTCACACGCACACACACACTCACACACACGCGCACACACACACACACTCACACACACACACACGCACACACTCACACGCACACACACACACGCACATGCACACACACATTCACACACACACACACACACTCACACGCACACTCACACACACACACACGCACACACTCACACGCACACTCACACGCACACACGCACACACACACTCACACACACTCACATGCACACACACACTCACACACACACATTCACACGCACACACACACTCACACGCACACACTCACACACACACACTCACACGCACACTCACACGCACACACACTCACACACACACTCACACGCACACTCACACGCACACACACTCACACACACACACTCACATGCACACACACTCATACACTCACACACACACTCACACGCACACACACACTCACACGCACACTCACACGCACACACACTCACATGCACACACACTCATACACTCACACACTCACACTCACACGCACACACACACACTCACACACACACACTCACACGCACACACACTCTCACACACGCACACCCACACACACGCACACCCACACACACGCACACACGTGCACACTCACATGCACACCCACACACACGCGCACACACACACACGCACGCACACACGTGCAACTCACACACACTCACACCCACGCACACACACACGTGCACACACACACTCACTCACGTACACATACGCACACACGCACACACACTCACACACACTCACACACGTGCACACACACATGCACACACACGCACACATGCACACACTCACGCGCACACACGACAGTCACATCACACACGCGCATGCACACACTCACACACACTCACACACATGCACACATGCACACACACTCACACGCATGCACACATGCACACATGCATGCACAGAGAGGAAGCGTGAGGCAGAGAGGAAGGGTGAGACGCGGACCGATCACGCCGGGGACTTGTTATTCTTAGAGCTGGGCACAAGGGAAGGAAGACACAACACAGAGAGAGAGAGAGAGAGAGAGAGAGAGAGAGAGAGAGAGAGAGAGAGGCATCCATGCTGAGAGAGAATGGATTCTTTCCTTTTTAAAAAAAAATATATTTTATTGATTTTCCACAGAGAGGAAGGATGAGAGATAGAGAGCTAGAAACATCGATGAGAGGGAATCATTGACCAGCTGCCTCCTGCACACCCCCCACTGGGGATGTGCCCGCCACCAAGGCACATGCCCCTGATCGGAATCGAACCCGGGGCCTTTCAGTCCGCAGGCCGACGCTCTACCACTGAGCCAAACCGGTTTCGGCTCTTTCCTTTAAAAAAAAAATATGTTTTTTATTGATTTCTTACAGAGAGGAAGGGAGAGGGATAGAGAGTTAGAAACATCGATGAGAGAGACACATCCATCAGCTGCCTCCTGCACACCCCCCACTGGTCCATGCCCTTGACCGGAATCGAACCCGGGACCCTTCAGCCCGGGACCCTTCTCAGGCCCACGCTCTATCCACTGAGCCACACCGGTTTCGGCGAATCACGGATTATTTTACCGAGAACTGTGAGCCGTGCGGGGACCCAGGGCGACGGAAACGCTGGCCTGTGACCCCTCAGAACGGCCCACGGGCACCGACCTTCGCTTCCTGAGGACAGAGATGCCTCGGGCCTTTCCCAGAACAGCTTCCCGGGGGCCCACGCCGCACACCCGCCCTGGGCCTGGCCCCCGCGGCCCACGGGCGGCGAGTGCACGTCCGGTCAGCGGCGAGGCCGCCTCCGGACCGGACCTGGGGCTTTCCAACCGGCCCCCGAGGCCTGTGCCTGCCCGGGAACCGAACCCGCCGCCCCTGGGGGCACGGGAAGTGGGACCAAAGAGCATGCAGCTGGGGTCACACATGCCAAGACACGCCGGACCCCAGGGACCGCACACGGGAAACGCATAGGAAAAACGGGCAAAAGCAACCCTTTGTCATGTCCCTTCGTTCATTTTCATTTTTCCCGCTGGTTTTTTTTTTGCGGGGGGCGGGAGGGAGAGAGGGGAGGAGGCCGGGAGAAGCCTCGATGTGGGAGAAACACATCCACGGGCCTCCCTCCCTCCCTCCCTCCCTCCCTCCCTCCCTCCCTCCCTCCCTCCCTCCCTCCCCTCGCTGCAGTAACGGGCCCTGGACCGGAATCGAACCCGGGACACCCTTCGCTCTGCGGGCCGGCGCGCTATCCACCGAGCGACACTGGCCAGGGCTGTTTATTGATCTACTTATCGTTGAAAGAAAAAGCCCAGGCGGCCGGAACCGGTGTGGCTCAGCGGATAGAGCACCGGCCTGCGGACGGAACGGTGTCCCGGGTTCGATTCCCGGTCCAGGGCGTGCACCTTGGTTGCAGGCACATCCCCCGTGGAAGGTGCGCAGAAGGCAGCTGGTCGGTGTTTCTCTCTCATCATCGATGTTTCTGGCTCTCTCTCCCTCTCCCTTCTTCTTTGTAAAAAATCAATAAAATATATTTAAAAAAATAAAATAAAACCCCAAGGCAGCCAGCCCCCCAAGACCCCCCTTCCTCCCTCCCTCCGTTCCCCCCTCCCTCCCTTGCTGCGGGCTGAAGGGACCAGCTGGTTCCCAGGCAGCGCTGGGGAATCCCAGCAGGAAGATCCGCGCACAGACGCGCCCCCACAGCTTTTGAGGAAGGTGAAGGCCCTGGAGACGTGCCCGCCTCACCCACAGGGCCTGCAGGCTGGGCGGGCACCGGGGTGCCAGGAGGAGAGGCCTCCCCCCAAACCTGCCCCCTGCTTCCCAGACAGCAAAACGGAATCCAGTGTCCCGGGACCGGGGACCCCTGAGGGTAGCACCCCCTCCCCCCGCAGGGCAGGGGGAGACGGGGCAGGTTTGGGTCTCAGCGTCCCCAAGGGGAAGTGGGCAGCGAGCAGAGAGAGAGCAAGGCAGGTCCTCTCAGATGGAAGCGCGGGCACTTCCTCTTTGTGTGTGTGTGTGTGTGTGTGTGTGTGTGTGTAATTCTCCCTCGAGCATATTTTTCCCATTTAAAAAAATATATATATTTTATTGATTTTTTACAGAGAGGAAGGGAGAGGGAGAGAGAGTTAGAAACATCGATGAGTGAGACACATCGACCAGCTGCCTCCTGCATACCCTCCACGGGGGTTATGCCCGCAACCAAGGTCCATGCCCTTGCCCGGAATCGAACCCGGGACCTTTCATTCCGCAGGCCGACGCTCTATCCACCGAGCCACACCGGTCCCGGCTCCTCCTCCTCTTTCCAGCAGCCTGCACCGCTGGCCGGACGGGTTGGCCCACTCCCCGTGTCAGAGGGATGGACGCAGGAATGTGTCATGGCCTGTCTGTCTGGATGCACCGGCCTGCAGGCCTGGCCCAGGGCTCCGGCGAGGGCACGGCCCTAACTAACCACCGTCCACGCTTCCTTCCTTCCTTCCCGGGAGATGAGAGTGAGGCTGACACACAGGACAGGGACAGACACACACACACACACACACACACACACACACACACATGCACGCACACGCACAATCACCAAAACACCCCAACCCAAAACTATACGTTTCCTTCCAGTTTAGAACTCAAAATGATAGGTCGCCATCATTTCCAAAGCATGTCAGCCTCCACGGGGTTGTTGTTGTTATGATTAAAATACTTAAAACACGTTTTCATTGATTTTCAGAGACAGAGAGAGAAAGGGAGAGAGATAGGAACACCCATGAGAGAGAAGCATCACGGACCGGCTGCCTCCTGCACGCCCCCACACTGGGGATGGAGCCCCCAACCCGGGCCTGTGCCCCGACCGGGAATCGAACCCTGACCTCCTTGTTCCTAGGTCGACGCTCCACCCCTGAGCCACGCCGGCCGGGGCTAATGTTTAGAATCGAAGCGAGAACCCTCAGATCCATTTTTATCATAAACAATTCACCCCCATCACAGCCATGCCACATCCTCCCGTGGAGAGACCCCTCGTCCCCATGTGGCCTGGGCTCCCCCCGGACACACACACACACACACACACGCACACACACACACACACACGTGTGGCGGGATCGGCCAGCCCCGTCCTTACCGTCGTGCGTGTCCATGGCGCGCTCCGGACTCACGGCTGACCCCGCCGGCCCCACACACCAGTACATGCTGGGCGGTCGCCCCGACATGCCAGCCATCAGCCCTCGGGGCGGCCGCTCCCCCAGGTCCGCGCTGGCCGTGGTCACCGCGGCGGCTGCCTGGGGCGGGGCCCGGGGCGCGGGCGCTCGGTCATGGCTGAGCCAATGGCCGCCTCGCTCTGGTGGTAAAAAGAAAACCATCATGAAATCAGAACGCTTTTCTTTAAAAAACACACACACACACACACACATTTATTTGTTATTATTATTTAGTTGTTGTTTTTTTAAATCCTCACCTGAGGATATCTTTTTTAAAAAATATATATATATATTTTATTGATTTTTTTACAGAGAGGAAGAGAGAGGGATAGAGAGTCGGAAACATGGATGAGAGAGAATCATCGACCAGCTGCCTCTTGCACACCCCCCACTGCGGATGTGCCCGCAACCAAGGTATGTGCCCCCGACCGGAATCGAACCCGGGACCTTTCAGTCCACAGGCCGATGCTCATATATCCATTGAGCCACACCGGTTTCGGCTCGTGTTCTCTCTCTCTCTCTCTCTCTCTCTCTCTCTCTCTCTCTCTCTCTCTCTCTCATATTCTTATTTATTTAGAGAGAACCATCTGTTGTCCCACTTACTTATTAATGCTTTCATTGGTTGCTTCTTCTTTTTAAAAAAAAAATATTTTATCGATTTTTTTTTTTTTTACAGAGAGGAAGAGAGAGGGATAGAGTGAGAAACATCGATGAGAGAGAAACATCCGTCGGCTGCCTCCTGCACACCTCCCACCGGGGATGTGCCCGCAACCAAGGCACATGCCCTTGACCGGCATCGAACCCGGGACCCTTCCGTCCGCAGGCCGACGCTCTACCCACTGAGCCAAACCGGTTTCGGCGGAGCCACATGGTTTAGACGTAAACATCTTCCGAGGCCACTTCTTCCACACAGACGCGCCCAGGCCCGTGGCCGAGAGCCACCTGCGAGGGGCCGGAGAGCCGCACATGGCTCGCGAGCCGCGGTGTGCCGGCCACGTGACCTCACCTGTTAGAAACCCCACCCGTCCCCACACCCCCACCTGCCGGCGGACGGTCCCCCCATCTGCAAAGAGAAGTCCCTCCCTGGGACGTGTTGAAGTTTTTAAAATTTGTGTGTGTGTGACTCCTTTAACCTTTAGATATTTCAGGCCGCCCTCACCCAGCTCAGTCTGTTCCTCTTTCCGTTTTCAGTTTCCTTCTGAAACCCGCTCTGCCAGGGGAGGCGCTAAGGTGGACGTTTTAGGAGTTGGCCGCGTTTTCCTCATCCTCCTGGGACAGACACCCTCAGCAGGGCGCCTCGGGGTGTGTGTGTGTGTGTGTGTGTGTGTGTGTGTGTTCCTGCCCAAATCGTCCGCTTCACGCATTTTAAAACCCCCCCACGTTTCTCTGGCCCACGTTCCCTGGGGGAGAAACCCAAATACGTCGTGAAAGAGGGACGCGGAAAAACAAAGCTGAGCCCTGGCCGGTGTGGCTCAGTGGACAGAGCGCCGGGATGAGGTCTGAAGGGTCCCCGGTTTGATTCCCCGTCTAAGGGCCCAGGTCCGGGTTGCGGGCTCCATCCCCAGGAGGGAGCCGATCTATGATTTCTCTCTCTCTCTTTTCCTCCCCCTTCCTCTCTGAAATCAATAAATTATTACTATTTTTTTTTTTTTTTTAAAAATCAGTTGCAAAACACTCGGAAGTGAAGCACGTGACAAATGCTCATGTCACCCAGATTTTTTTTAAATATATATATAGTTTTAAAAATGTATATTAAAAAAGAAAAGAAAAAAGAGTTAAACAGATGGAGGGAGCCTGCAATCAAGGTACGTGCCCTTGACCGGAATCGAACCTGGGACCCATCAATCCTCAGGCCGACACTCTACCCTCTGAGCAACACTGGCTAGGGCTGATTTACCTATTTATATTATTAATGTTTTAAAAAATTGATTTCAGAGAGAAAGAGAGAGAGAGAGAGAGAGAGAGAGAGAGAGAGAGAGAAACATCCATGATGAGAGAATCATGGACCGGCTGCCTCCTGCACAGCCCCTCCTGGGGATCGAACTCACAACCGGGGGCCTGTGCCCTGACCGGGAATCCAACCCTGACCTCCTGGCTCACAGCTCAACGCCCAGCCACGGAGCCCCGGCTGTTTCTGTGTTCCTACTTCTTTCCAATTGTTATTTTTCAACGACAGTTTGTATGAAACTCCTGGCCTATGTTTCCCATTTCATGTCTCCATTCTTCCCGGACAGGAGCAGAGAGCAGTCAGGTTTCAAAGGCTCTAACATGGGCTCTAACATGGCCTGTGCCTGTCCTAACCCTCCCCTCGCCACGCTGAGAAAGGGGGCGAACGCGGGGAGCAGGGTATTGGGGTGAGGCACCCGTAGCTCTCCCTCTGCACCTGCCTGGGGACGGATTGGCGAGAACAATAAATCTGAGAACGGGCGGGTTGCTCTGGCCAGAGGTCCCCTCATCCCCTGTCACCCTCTCACCCCCACACCCCCAATTCTCCATCCCTCTCTCTCTCTCTGACACCTGCACTCTAACCTGCCCCCCCCCCCCCGGCCCGGACAGCACCCACCTCCCGCAGGGAAGGCGGCTGGCACGGTCCCCCTGGGGAGGGCTACCTTTGGGGACCAGAGGCTTGGACATGGGGGAGGCCTCGGACTTTGGGGGTGCAGATGCGCGGGGCCCTCCTACATCACCAGGCCGCCCCCTGGGGCGAGAGGGACTCCTAGAGGGGTCCCCTGGCCACACACAGGCGCTTACATGCACATGCACACGCACGCGCTCACACCCACACTCACTCCGTGCATGTGCACACTCACACAAGCACACGCAGGCACCCACACTCACATGCACACGCGCGCCCACACTCACGCCGTGCACGTGCACGCTCACACTCACATGCACACGCAGGCACCCACACGCACACGCACACGCACACGCAGGCACTCACACGCACATGCACACGCGCGCCCACACTCACTCCGTGCATGTGCACACTCACACAAGCATACGCAGGCACCCACACGCACATGCACACGCGCGCCCACACTCACTCCATGCATGCTCACACTTACATTCACACGCACACGCGCGCTCACACGCGCAGGCACACGCGCACCCACACTCACTCCGTGCACGTGCACCCAAACACTCACATGCACACGTAGGCACCCACACGCACACGCACACGCGCGCTCACACACACATGCACACCCAGGCTCTTACACTCACACGCACACGCACATGCACACGCAGGCTCCCACACGCACACGCCCGCTCACACTCACATGCACACGCAGGCACCCACACGCACATGCACACGCGCGCTCACACGCACCCTCACACACACGCACACACGCTCCGGGGCCGCGCTCCAAGCGGAAGGCAGGCTTTTGCGCCAAAAGCTGTGTTTTCTGCTTGGGCTCCCGCCTCCGCTCCCCCCGTGGGCTCCATCCCGCGCGCGCCCGGGGCTTCGGGGCTGCGCTGCGGGGCCCCGCACGTCGGCGCCCCCGCTCCGGGCCGCCGGGGATGGGGTTTGGGGGGATCGGAGTGGAGGTTTGGGGGGACCAGGAGCTGGATCGCCCCGCGCCCTCGGCGGCCCCCGGAGCGCGGGCCGGAGCCGCCGGGCCGGGCTGCACGCGGAGCGGCCGGAGGGCGAGGGGCGCGCGGGGCGCTTACCTGCAGCTGCGGGGCCGGGCGCCAGGGCGGGCGGCCGGGCGGATGGACGGGCGGACGGACGGACCCGCGGCCGGGCCTGGGGTGCCGCTGCCCTCCGCCCCCTGCGCCGGCCGCGCGGGCAGACACTTCCTCAATCCGGAGCCCGGGCGGCGGCGGCGGAGGCGGCCCCGGAGGCGGCGCGTCGGGGCCGGGAGTGGCCGCCGGCCCATCCGGAACCGCGCCCGGCCCCGGGGTGGCCCGCCCCGCCCCGCGCCCCGTCCGCGCCGGGAATGCGCCCGCTTCCCCACGGGGTGTGCCAAGTGGCACTCTGGGCTGGATTATTGTATTTTTATCTTTTTTTTTAAAAAAAATATATATATATTTTATTTATTTATTTTTTTTACAGAGAGGCAGGGAGAGGGAGGGAGAGTTAGAAACATCGAGGATGAGAGAGAGACATCCATCAGCCGCCTCCCGCGCGCACTCCCCATTGGGGGGGATGTTGCCAGTTGGGTTCCCCGCCAGCCGCGTTGGGTTGCAGGCTCCATCCCCAGCAGGGGGCGCGCAGGAGGCAGCCCCCCCCCCCACCTCCCCATCAATGTTTCTCTCTCTCTCAAAATCAATTTTAAAAATACTTTAAACACACAGATTGCTGCTCTTTGGGAGACAGGGCGTGTAGATAAAACCTAGAGGGATGCTGGCATTTGATGATGCATGTTTCCCCCCCTCATAGCATATGTTCTTTAAAAAAAAAATTATTGATTGGCCGGAGCGGCTGTGGCTCAGTGGATAGAGCATCGGCCTGCGGACTGAAAGGTCCCGGGTTCGATTACTTTGGTTGCAGTTGCATCCCCAGTAGCGGGTGTGCAGGAGGCAGCTGATGGATGATTCTCTCTCATCGATGTTTCTAGCTCTCTCTCCCTCTCTCTTCCTCTCTGTAAGAAATCAATAAAATATTTTTTAAAAAATTATTGATTGCCCTAGGCAGCTTGGCTCAGTGGATAGAGCATCTGCCTGTGGACCAAAGGGTTCCGGGTTCGATTCCGGTCAAGGGCATGTACCTTGGTTGTGGGCACATCTCCAGTAGAGGGTGTGCAGGAGGCAGCTGATCGATGACTCTCTCTCATCGATGTTTCTAACTCTCTATCCTCTCCCTTCCTCTCTTTAAAAAATCAATAAAATACATTTAAAAAATTATTGATTGCTTAAGGTATTACATATGTGTCCTCCGCCCCTCCACACCCTCATGCCCTCCCCCGCCCCTGCTGTTCACGTCCCTGGGGTTGGGCTAGAAGTGTGTCCATCACCCTGAGACCGTTATGCGAACGCACATTCCGCATCCCATTGGGCTCCAGGTGCCCCCGGTATGGGGGTGGGGAGGTGGGGAGGAGACACATGGTGACGGTGTCCACCCTGGCATTCCCTGGGGGCATTCCCAAGAGGTAGCGCCCCCACCCTCACGGCCCTGGCACAGAAGCTGGGCATCCCCCTGGCCCCCTCCCTCCCCACGTCTCTTCTCCCCCCCTCCAGCCCCGTAGGACCTCGCCGACACCCCCTTTTCCCCTCCTGGCAGGGGCGGGGCAGGGCAGGGCGTGGCGGCCACGGGATGGAGGGAGTCCCCCCCCCCACATCCCTCCCCTCACCACCCCGGTGCGGCGCCTTCTGCGCGTGCGGCTGCGCCATCTGGCGGCGCCGCGAGGAAGCGCACGCCAATGCAGGACCTGGGCAGACAGACAGGAGCAGACGTGGCCACTGAGGATGGGGAGCAACTCAACATTCATTCATTCATTCATTCATTCACTCAGGAATTCTTAATTATTTATTGAATGTATTTAATGTATTCACGTACCCATCTGTTTACCTATCTATCCATCTCTATATTCATAATATATTTTTTAAAATTGATTTTAGAGAGGAAGGGAGAGGGAGAGAGAGACACACACACATCCATGATGAGAGAGAGGATCATGGGACAGCGGCCCCCCAGCACTCCCCCTATTTGTACCGAGGGTCTAAGAAAGAGAAAGATCAGCCAAAGCCGGTTTGGCTCAGCGGTAGAGCGTCGGTCTGCGGACTGAAAGGTCCTGGGTTCGATTCCGGTCAAGGGCATGTACATTGGTTGTGGGTACATCCCCAGTAGGGGGTGTGCAGGAGGCAGCTGGTCGATGTTTCTCTCTCATCGATGTTTCTAACTCCCTCTCCCTCTCCCTTCCTCTCTGTAAAATAAATAAATAAATAAATAAATATATATATATATTAAAAAAACAAACAAAATAACATGACATTTCTCAAATATCCAACTGTATTTTATTGTTGTTGCGGGTGAATAACACAGTCTGCAGTGAGGATCACAATTCCCAGGTCAATAGATTTTTTTTTCTTCCCATTTTTTACCACAGGAATAAACCTTCGGAAGAATGAGATCGAAGCCTCGATAGATTTCCATTTCTACATACAGTATATTACAGAAGGTTAAATATACCACCTCTGCGTACGTACAACTATAAAAAGAT
Organism: Pipistrellus nathusii; assembly: GCA_963693515.1. Classification (NCBI taxonomy): domain Eukaryota; kingdom Metazoa; phylum Chordata; class Mammalia; order Chiroptera; family Vespertilionidae; genus Pipistrellus; species Pipistrellus nathusii. Next base: position 10,131,803 of record OY882878.1, on the reverse strand, counting down.
ACATTCACTCTATCCATTATAAATAAAAGGTCCCGTTTCATAGTAAAGGCGTTACGATTGTACAGCGACAGAGAACCCTCGAACGCATTCCTACCAAGGTTAGTGTCTATCATGAAGGTAAAATCCTGAAAATTCAGTGTATGAGTTCGGTCCTGATTTCACACAAGGTACCGACAGTGTTAAGTGGTAAGAACTAACCGGTGCTGAGGAGACAGTGGATGGTGGATTATATATTTCAGGAAAAAAAGAAAAAGAAAAAGACAAAAAAGATAACCCTGGCCTAGCCAGTGTGGCTCAGTGGTTGAGTGCCGACCTAGGAACCAGAAGGTCACGGTTCTATTCCCCATCAGGGCACAGGCCCGGGTTAACCCCCAATCCCCAGGAGGGGGCGTGCAGGAGGCAGCCGATCCATGATTCTCTCTCATCTTGGATGTTCCTGTTTCTTTCTCTTCCTCTCCCTTCCTCTCTGAAAACCAATGGAAAAATATCCTCCCGGGAGGATTAAAAAAAAAAATTTAAAAAGAAAGAAAGAGAGCCGAAACCGGTGTGGCTCAGTGGCTAGAGCGTCGGTCTGCGGACTGAAAGGTCCCGGGTTCGATTCCGGGCAAGGGCATGGACCTTGGTTGTGGGCACATCCCCGGCAGGGCGTGTGCCAAAGGCAGCGGATCAATGTTTCTCTCTCATCGATGTTTCTCACTCTCTCTCTCCCTCTCCCTTCCTCTCTGTAAAAAAAAAAAAAAAATCAATAAAATATATTTTAAAAGAAAGAAAGGAAAGCTCCACAGCGCCACCCCCAGGCAGAACTGCAGCTGTACCCCCGGTCCACTGGTCCCTGGGACAGGAAGGAGGAGGAGAGGGAGTCTCCCCATCGGGGGAGGTCCGGGTCCAGGAGGAGGAGGGCCGGGGGTCGGCGAGGTTGGTCGCCTGGGCAGGCGTGATGGACGGGCCACATTCAGACGTCAGAGGGAAGGCCTGGCCCCCTCAGGAGTCCTTGTCGTCCAGTTTGATGGTGACCGTCTTCACCTCCGTGTATTCCGACAGCGCATACTCACCGCTGCGGCCGAGAGGGAGGGAGAGGGAAAGAGAGAGAGAGAGAGAGAGAGAGGGAGAGAGAGAGAGAGAGAGAGAGAGATAAGCGTGTAAAATTCGAGAGTCCCTCAGTCCACTCATAGCAACCGAGTTCTTTCTTTTTTATACATATTTTTATTTTACTTATTTTTAAAAAATATATTTTATTGATTTTACAGAGAGGAAGGGAGAGGGATAGAGAGTCAGAAACATCGATGAGAGAGGAGCATCGATCAACCGCCCCTTTGCACACCTCCTACTGGGGATGTGCCCGCAACCAAGGCACATGCCCCTTGACCGGAATCGAACCCGGGACCCTTCCGTCTGCAGGCCGATGCTCCATCTACGGAGCCAAACTGGTTTCGGCTTAAATATATTTTGATTGATTTCAGAGAGCAGAAGGTCGAGGGAGAGGAGAGAGAGAAAGAGAGAAACAGCCATGATGAGAGAGGATCATAGACCGGCTGCCTCCTGCACGCCCCCTCTCCTGGGGATCCAGCCCGCAATCCCGGGCCTGTGCCCTGACCTGGAACCGGCTCTTTGGGGTGGTGAGCTCGGCTTTGTGGAGGCGATGCTCAGTGGTTAAAGCGCCGGCCCCCAGACTGAAGGGTCCCGGGTTCGATTTCTAGTCAAGGGCACGTACCTGGGTTGCAAGCTCCATCCCCGGCCCTGGTGAGGGTACGTGCAGGAGGCAACCCACCGATGCGCCTCTCTCACATCGATGTTTCTCTCTGCCTCTCCTCCTCCCTTCTACTCTCTCTCTTTTTCTCTCTCTCTCAAAAAAAAAAAAAAAAAAAAAAATCCCTAGGGGAGTGGGAAATCAATGGAAAAATATCCCTGGGTGAGGATGAATAGGAAAACAAAATGAAAGATAAATTTGAAAAGGACCTCGGAGGGAGAGAAATTACAGGCTTCTCCGTAAGGCCAGCCGAGACACAGGCACATTGCCAGCCCAGCCTGGGCGGTGGGGCCGGGGAAAACCGTGGAATTCACCGAGCCGCCTGCCAGCGGGGAACGGGGAACTCCTGGCGACGTGGAGACATTCGCCGGAGACAGCGGGGCCGTGTCCAGGCTCCTGGTGAGTGAGGGCCTGGGACTTAATCAAAAGCCTCGGGAGATACACGGCAAAGGCCCAAGACACAGACACGCAGCCCGGCCGGCGGGGTTCGGGGGCGGAGCCTCGACCTAGGAACCAGGAGGTCGCGGTTCGATTCCCGGTCAGGGCACAGGCCCGGGTGGTGGGCTTGACCTCCCAGTAGGGGGCGTGCAGGAGCCAGCCGGGCCATGATTCTCATCATGGATGTTTTTCTCTCCCTTTCCCGCACAGTCTCCCTATCTCTCTGAAATCAATGAAAAAAATATATATAATTTTAACAATCCTACCTAAGAAAAGACTAAAACTGACCATCACGCCAACACACAAGATGGCTGCCTCCAGGTGGACACAAGATGGCCGCCATAAGATGGCCAGCAGTTGGGAGGGACCAGGGGAGGGCAGTTGGGAGGGACCAGGCCTGCAAGGGAGGGCAGTTGGGGGGCGATCAACCCCGCAGGGAGGGCAGTTAAGGATGACCAGGCCTGCAGGGGAGGGCAGTTATGGGCAAATAGGCTGGCAGGGGAGCCGTTAGACATCCATCAGGCTGGCAGGGGAGTGGTTAGGGGCAATCGGGAAGGTAGGCAGGCAGGCGAGCCGTTGGGAGCCAACAGTCCTGGATTGTGAGAGGGGTGTCCGACTGCCCGTTTAGGCCCGATCCCAGTTGGATCGAGGGGTCCCAGATTGGAGAGGGTGCAGGCTGGGCTGAGGGACACCCCTCTTACCCCCCACCATGCACGAATTTCATGCACCGGGCCTCTAGTCAATAAATAATAACGGACCCGCATGACCAGCCAGAAGGGCAAGGAATAGACACGGAGGGGCAGGCGCACTTACAGCTCTCGGCCGTTCCCTGACATTTTGAAGCCGCCGAATGGAGCCTGGGCGTAGATGGCGTTGTAGCAGTTGATCCTGGAGAGAGAGAGGGAGGGAGACAAGACCGTGGTGACCCGAGGGGACCCACCTGGCGTTTTCACGTCCCGGCGGCGAGTTTTAACCATTGAGCCCGTGTGCATTCAACCAAGGAGCCCGTCTGCCTTCTGTGCCTCCCAGCGGAAACGGAGGTTTGAATATTCCCAGCATAAAGCTTCCCACTTATTTAGTTATTCCCCCCCCCCCCCCGCAACGATTCAGGAAAGATCAAAATAGCCGAGACCGGTTTGGTTCAGTGCATGGAGCGTCGGCCTGCGGACTCAAGGGTCCCAGGTTCGATTCCGGTTGGGGGACATGTGCTTTGGTTGCGGGCACATCCCCCGTGGGGGGTGTGCAGGAGGCGCCTGATGGATGTTTCTCTCTCATCGATGTTTCTAACTCTCTAGCCCTCTCCCTTCCTCTCTGTAAAAAAAAAATCAATAAAATTATATATATATATATATATATATATATATATATTTTAAAAAAATAAAAAGTTTTCCGAGAATGCCGTGTGTAACCCTGGGCAGGTCACTGCACCTCTCTGAGCCTGCATGCCCTCAGGAATGAACTGAGGCCATAACGGTACCCATTTCACAGACGGCGGTTGCGAGGATCCAGCCAAGTAAAGACAGTGCGTGGCCCGTAATACCCGTGTTTCCCCGAAAATAAGACATCCTCCGAAAATAAGACCTAGCGCACGGAGAGATAAGACATCCCCTGAAAATTAGACCTAGCGCAACTTTGGGAGAAAAAAAAATTAATCTAAGACACTGTCTTGTTTTCGGGGAAACAGGGTAGATAACAGCGAGTCCATGAGTCATGAAGCCAGCCAGCTGCCCGGGACCCCAAAACAACCTTCTGACACCCCCCCCCCCCACAACACCCACCAGACAGTGCCAGACTCCAAGGCGGACGCCAGCTTCAGGGCTTTGTCCAAGTTTTTCGTGAACACAGCTGCGGTGAGCCCGTACTCCAGGCTGTTGGCTCTCCGGATCACCTCCTCCATCGTCTTGAACTTCAGGATCGGCTGCACCGGCCCAAAGATCTACAGATCGATGGCAGGGATGGCGGTGAGGGCCAGGCCGGCCGGCCGGCGGGTGTGGCTCAGGGGTTGAGTGCCCAACTGTGAACCAGGAGGTCACGGTTCCATTCCGGGTCAGGGCACAGGCCCGTGTTGTACCCTTGATCCCCAGGAGGGGGCGTGCAGGAGGCAGCCGATCCACAATTCTCTCTCATCATCATCATCGATGCTTCTCTCTCTCCCTCTCTCTCTCTCTCTCTCCATCCCCTTCCGTCCTCTCTGAAATCAATAAAAAATGTTTAAAAGAAGAAAAGCACCCCCTTCCCACGATATTAGGGGTCGCTGAGCCCCAGAGACGACCCCCCCCCAGCAGTGCCTCCCCTCGGCTCAGCCCCCCAGGCCCCCGCACCTCCTCTCGGGCGATCCGCATGGTGTCCGTGACCTCCGAGAAGACGGTGGGCTTGATGAAGAGGCCCCTGTCCTCCATGGCCGCGCCCCCACACTCCAGCTTGGCCCCCTCCTTCTTGCCGCTCTCGATGAGTGCGAGGATTTTGTCGAACTGGCTTTGGTCGATCTGCAAAAGCACAACGGGGAGAGGAGCAGGCTATTTGGGAGTCCCAGGTGGAGCCACACGCGTGCCCAGACCCCCAGCCTCCCGGGTAAACACGCGGTGCCCATGCGTGAAAATTTGCAGGGAGGGAGGCCCGCTTTCACCGTGCGTGGGCCGGCCCGGCTGCCCGCCTCAGTGTTTACCCAGGTCATGTTCACCCCGTCCCTGGCTGCCCCAATCGGGCCCCACCCCGCAGCTCTCCGCCCTGGGGTTATGTGGTTTCCTCTTATTTATTTTATTTTATTTTAAAAAATATATATATATGTTTATTGATTCTTCACAGAGAGGAAGGGAGAGGGAGAGGGAGTTAGAAAACATCGAGGAGAGAGAACCATCGACCAGCTGCCTCCTGCACACACACCCCCACCCCCGCCGGGGATGTGCCCGCAACCAAGTACATGCCCTTGACCGGAATCGAACCCGGAACCCTTCAGTCCACAGGCCGACGCTCTATCCACTGGGCCACACCGGCTAGGGCTTTTTTTATTTTTATTTTTTTAATATATATATATTTATTTATTTTAAATATGTTTGTATTGACTTCAGAGAGGAAGGGAGAGGAAAGAGAGAAACATCCACGATGAGAGACAATCATGGATGGGCTGCCTCCTGCAGGCTACCTACTGGGGAATCAAGCCAGCACCCCGGGCCTGTGCCCTGACCGGGAATCGAACCCTGACCTTCTGGTTCCTAGGCGGATGCTCAGCCCCTGAGCCACGCCGGCCGGGCTGTGATGCCCTCACGTTTAAAGATTTAATGTACAAAGCCCCCTTCAGCGGGAGGGCCCCCCAGGCTCCCGGCGGGACCGGGGTCCCCCAGCTCAGAGCGGCCCGTTACCTGGGGCCCGTGCTCCGTCCTGGCGTCAAAGGGGTCCCCGACGGGCCGCGTCCGGGCGCGCTCCACGCTCCGGCGCACGAACTCGGGGTACACCTGCTCCTCCACGAACACCCGGGAGGCGGCCGTGCAGCACTGGCCTTGGTTGAAGAAGATGCCCTGATGGGCACACTCCACGGCCAGGTCCACTGGAGGGCGGGGTGGGGGACAGGCGGACGGGGAGGGGGAGGAGGAAGCAATGAAATCGTCAGGGCAGGACCGGCCCGGCCACAGCGCCACCCCCACGCGGAAACAGGGTCCCGGACTCTGGAACGGATTCCGCTCCCAGCGGGCCCCAAAGGCACGGAGGACGGGGGCCCCGTGTGGGGTCCGAGGAGGGTGGGGTGTGGGCTGGAGAGCCCGTGTGTCCACCGAGCCACATGGCAACGGCACAACGCTCGACGTGTCCTTGGAGACCCACGTGTTTTAAACAGAAACGTCTCCTGACGCCGCTTCTGCAACACAGACGCGCCCGGGCAGCGGTGTTCTGTGGAAGAGCCGCACTCCGGGGCCAAAGAGCCGCAGGTGGCTCGAGAGCCGTGGTTTGCAGACCACCGGGGTGGGAGAGCAGGCCGAAGGTGGAAAAGCACCCCACTTGTGTGTGTGTGTGTGTGTGCACCTATGTGTGTGCCTATGTGTGTGCATGTATGCCTGTGTGTGCCTGTGTGTCTGTGTGTGCCTGTGTGTCTGTGTATGCATGTGTGTGCACATGTGTGCGTGCCTATGGGATTGCCTGCGTGCGTGTGTGCCTCTGTGTGTGTGCGTGTGCGCGCATGTGCATGAGTGTGTGCGTGTGCTGTGTGTTCACATGTGCACACATGTGCGTGCCTGTGTGTACGTGTGTGGTGTGTGCATGTGTGTGCATGTGTGTGCATGTGTGTATGTGCACGTGGTATGTGTACATGTGCGTGCGTGTGTGCGTGCGTGTGTGTGCACGTGCATGTGTGTGCGTACGTGCGTGTGTGCTTATGGGATTGCCTGTGTGTGCGTGTGTGCGTGTGTATGCCTGTGTGTGTGTGTGCCTGTGTGTGGTGCCTGTGCCTGCGGTGCCTGTGTGCGTGTGTGCCTGTGTGTGTGCCTGTGTGCGTGTGCCTGTGTGTGTGTGCCTGTGTGCGTGTGCGTGTGTGCCTGTGTGCGTGTGTGCGTGTGTGCCTGTGTGTGGTGCCTGTGTGTGCGTGTGCCTGTGTGCGTGTGCGTGTGTGCCTGTGTGCGGTGCCTGTGTGCGGTGCCTGTGTGCGGTGCCTGTGTGCCTGTGTGCGTGTGTGCCTGTGTGCGGTGCCTGTGTGCGGTGCCTGTGTGCGGTGCCTGTGTGCGGTGCCTGTGTGCGTGTGTGCCTGTGTGCGGTGCCTGTGTGCGGTGCTCCCCCGGTGCTGAGCGGTCCCTGCAGCGGGCGGGGACTCACGGTCGGCGTCAGCGCACACGATGCAGGGGTTCTTCCCGCCCAGCTCCAGCGTCACCCTCTTCAGGTTGCTCCGGGACGCGGCCTCCTTCACCAGCTTGCCCACCTTCGGGGGGACACAGAGACAGGACGCGGGCCCGGAGGGGCGGGCTGAGCCGTGGCCCTGGCCGGAGTGGCCGCGCCCAGCACCCCAAGAGGCTGGCCTCTCTGCCCCGCCTCCCACCGTCCCCACACCGGGGAGGGGGCCCCGGTCCCCCGCCCTCCCTCCGCCGCGGCCCCGGGGGCTACCTCGATGGAGCCGGTGAAGGCGATCTTGCTGATCCGCGGGTGGGCGGACATGGCGGCCCCCACGGTGGGCCCGAATCCCGGCACGATGTTCACCACGCCCGGGGGGAAGCCGACCTGGAGGACAGCGAGAGGGCACTGAGGACGGGGGGGAGGGGAGGGGCCTGGGGGAGGGTCCTGGCTGAGGGACGGCCCCGGGCAAAGGGGACACCTGTCCACCCTCGGACTCCACACCCCGTCGGCCAGGGGCTGGGAAGCGGTGCGTGTGCCTCCCTCCTGGCAGCATTGTTTCACCCTAAAAAGGCCTCTGAGCTGGCCGGTGTGGCTCAATGGATAGAGCGTCCACCTGTCAACCGGGAGGTCACGGTTTGATTCCCGGTCGGGGCACAGGCCCGGGACGGTGGGCTCCATCCCCACCAGAGGGCGTGCGGGAGGCAGCCGATCCGAGATTCTCTCTCCTCACGGGTGTTTCTCTCTCTCCCTCCCTCTCCCTTCTCCTCTGAGAAGGGTCCTGGACTCTGGAACGGATTCCGCTTCTAGCTGGTCAGTGACCACAGGCAGGAGGGAGAAACCAACGGGCTCTTGCCAAGCGAAACAGGCGTCACCCCCTTCCCACGCACAGCCAAGCTCAGCCGGGCAGTTTTTTGTTTTTGTTTTTAAAAAATATATTTTTATTGCTCTTTTTACAGAGAGGAAGAGAGAGGGATAGAGTTAATAGAAACATCGATGAGATGCCGAAATCGGTGTGGCTCAGTGGACAGAGTGTCGGCCTGCGGACTGAAAGGTCCCAGGTTCGATTCCTGTCAAGGGCATGGATGGACCTTGGTTGTGGGCACATCCCCAGGAGGGGGTGTGCAAGAGGCAGCTGGTCGATGTCTCTCGCTCATCGATGTTTCTAACTCTCTATCCCTCTCTCTTCTTCTCTGTAAAAAAATCAATAAAATATATTTAAAAAAGAAAAGAAAGAAAAAAGAAACATCGATGAGAGAGAAACATCCATCAGCTGCCTCCTGCACACCCCCTCCTGGGAATGTGCCCGCAACCAAGGCACATGCCCTTGACCGGAATCGAACCCGGGACCCTTGAGTCCGCAGGCCGACGCTCTATCCACTGAGCCACACCGGTTTCGGCGCGGCCAGGCAGCACCTTTATCTTGCGCCGGCGGCCTGTTCCCTGGGAGCGGGGATGATACCGAGAACACATCCTATGTTCCTTTCGGACGCCTCACCTCTTGGATCAGAGAGCCGAGGTGGAGGGCGGTGAGGGGCGACTGCTCGGCCGGCTTGACGACGATGGTGTTGCCGCAGCAGAGCGCCGGCGCCAGCTTCCACACCAGCATCATCAGGGGGAAGTTCCACTGCAGCAGGGCACAGGGGGAGCCGGGTCACAGAGGGCACTTGCTTTGGGGCATATCGGGTAACGTAGGAGTTTGCAACGATCAGCGTTGCATCCCATCGTGGTGCTTGCTCCCTACGTGCATTCCGGGAGGGGGAGGCTGACAGTTATTTCTGGTGGAAGGGTTTCCACCGTGCGTGCACTGCCTCCTCCCCATGTGGAGGTTCACGTACAAGGACCTCGGCGCCTTCAAAGGCTCTGAGTAAGTCCCGTAGGAGTTGTGGGATCGATCCCCAGGGTGGGGCGTGCAGGAGGCAGCCCATCAGTGATTCTCTCTGGTCAAGGGTGCTTCCCTCTCTCTCTCCCTCTCCCTTCCTTCTCTGAAATCAAGAAAAATATATTTTAAAGGCAAAACCACAACAACAAAACCTCCCCAAAACAGAAGGCCTTGGTTCTCACGGGCCCCTGGGAGCAGCCGAGGAAACCCTGTACTTACAGGAATGATGGCCCCACACACACCGATGGGTTCGTGCTGCGTGAAGCACACAACGTTGTCATCTGCACGAGAGGGGACACGGGGGAAAGGAAGACACATGAATCCAGATGGAGAATTTCCAGGAGGGCCCTGGCCGGTGTGGCTCTGTGGATAGAGCGTCGGCCTGCAGACTGTGAAGGGTCCTGGGTTCGATTCCGGTCAAGGGCGTGTACAACGTTGGTTGCAGGCACATTCCCAGTAGGGGGTGTGCAGGAGGCAGCTGATCCAAGTTTCTCTCTCCCCTCGATGTGTCTCACTCTCTATCCCTCTCCCTTCCGCTCCGCACAAAATCAATAAAATCTATATTTTTTAAAAAAATAAAGAAGAATTTCAAGGAGGAAGAAGACAGGGCCGCAAAGGTGCCCGCTCTGAGGCGCCTGGCCTATGACACAGAGACTCAGACCGGCGGCGGCGGCGGCGGTGGTGTCACGCTCAATTCCAAAAGCGAAGTTCCTGCCCGGCCAGTGTGGTTCAGCGGTTAAGCGCTGACCTAGGAACCAGGAGGTCACGGCTCGACTCCTGGCCAGGGCACATGCCTGGGCTGTGGGCTCCATCCTCAGGAGGGGGGGGGCGCGTGCGGGAGGCAGCCGATGGGAGGATTTTTCTCTCCTCATGGATGTTTCTCTCTCCCCCCTCTCCCTTCCTCCTGAAATCCATTAAAAAAAAATATATATATATATATATTTATATATATATATATATAAATATATATATATTTAAAGCAAAATTCCTTAGCAGAAGGAGGGGCACTGTGCCATCTCTTCTGGGGGCAGGGGAAATGCCCAGAGGCCGGCCGAGGAGGGGAAAGCCGGGTCCCCCCCCCCCCCCAACCTCACCGGAGCTTGGCGTCCCCGGCAGCTCACCCGTGGGGATGGTCCGGCCCTGGATCTTGTCGGCCCATCCGGCGAAGTAGCGCAGGGTCTTGATGCAGCCCTCCAGGTCGATGAAGAAGGCGTGCAGGAACGGCTTCCCCGTGTCCATCGTCTCCAGGGTCTGCGAGGACCAGACAGGAGCCTCAGGCACCCTGCTTTCAACCTGCCGGGGGCTGAGGACAGGGCGTGGGCCGGGGGAGGTGGGGTGGGGTGTTCTGGTCCCAGGGCACTGACCTCCACACCTCCCCGTCATCTGTCTCCCTTAGAAAGCAAGACCCTGCATGATGGCGAGGATTTCTATTATTATTCTTATTCTTATTATTTATTCTTATTCTTATTCTTCTTCTTATTATTATTACTAGAGGCCCAGTGTATGAAATTCGCGCACTCAGGGGAGTCCCTCAGCCCGGCCTGCACCTTCTCTCAGTTTGGTAGCCCTCAATGGATGTCCCACGGCTGGCTTAGAGCCAGGTATCAACAGTACAACGACTGAGCCGAAACCGGTGTGGCTCAGTGGATAGAGCGTCGGCCTGTGGACTGAAAGGTCCCAAGTTCGCTTCCGGTCAAGGGCATGGACCTTGGTATCGGGCACATCTCCAGTAGGGGGCGTGCAGGGAGGCAGCTGATCGATGTCGCTCTCTCATCGATGTTTCTAACTCTTTATCCCTCTCCCTTCCTCTCTGTGAAAAATCAATAATAATATTTAAAAACAAAACAAAACAACAACAGGACGACGACTGACATTTCTTTGGAGAGCCACATGTTTCACACTTAAAACTTCTTCGAACGCCACTCCTTCAACACAGACTCGCCCAGTATCTGTGGAAGAGCCACACTCAAGGGGCCAAAGAGCCGCACGTGGCTCGCGAGCCGCGGATTGCCGACCACGGCCCTAGCCGGTGTGGCTCACTGGATAGAGCGCCGGCCTTCGGACCGAAGGGTCCCGGGTTCGATTCCCATCACGGGCATGTATTATACCTCGGTCAGAGGCTCCTCCTGGGCCCGGGCCCTTGGTTGGGGCACCTGCAGGAGGCAATCCACCAGGGTGTGTGTGTGTCTCTCTCTCATCGATGCTTCTCTCTGTCTCTCCCTCTCTCTAAAAACCAATGGAATAACTAAAAAAGAGAGAGAGGGAGAGAGAGAGAGAGAGGGGGGGAGGGAGGCCATAATGTGCTCCTTCGTGGCCCAGCTGACCGGCCAGCAC